>SZWC01006366.1:114416-138017 GCA_023375785.1 Penium margaritaceum | reverse complement strand
TTGATCTGGATTAAGCGTCTTGGGTGCAATGTCGGTGTACAGATTATGATGCACACGATGCTAGATCCTCAGCCAAGTGCGCTGGTAGATCCGCCAGTCCTATGATTTTTTAGAGCTTGATTGCAATGATTATTGTGACGTTTTGGTGTGAGCGTCAAGGTGACCTCGGGACTTGTCGTTACTGATTGCAGGTATGCCGGGACACTCAACGGCTACTTTGACAGCGTCAGCACCAGGTGGCATGCCCTCACGTGCTGTCCAGGGATTTCTTGGTGACCACCTCTCAGGGTCCTTTTCAGTGGCACTATCCTTTCTCGTTCATGATCATGTTGTGTTTTTCTGTTTCTGAAACTGGCGCTTCTTTCGGTTTGTCATTCGGACAGCCAAGGAGCCCACACGCCTGTCAGGTTCCCTCTTGTTGTTGTTTTAGAGCTTGCAGCTGGGTTAGCCTATTTTTGACCGGTTAGTTGCACTTGCGTATCTTGTGGAACATACGTGGTTGAGACTAGACATAGAAATATGTTTGTTGTTTTCTAGATTAACTTCTGCATTTTTTTAATGTGTCTTCACCGCCTCTCCATCTTTTGAGGCATCATTTGTTCCGTTGTATTTTGTGTAACGTACCCTTTCACGTTGAACGTTGCTTTGGGGGTTTCTCCATTCTCTCATGGTATCATAGCTGTAGAGGGACACGGCCTTTTCCTCCCACCACACAGTATGTAGCAGCGGCACCAAATGCATCTGGGATGTGCTGCGCTGGGTTGGGTGGGGCATACAGGTCCTGGCAGTGTAGAGGCCCTAAGCTAAGGGCTCATTTTACGTAGTCCTCCAATAGAGCCAGAGGTGGAATTTTCCATCGTTTCCCTCGTCACAGCTGCCTTCTTCTTGACAGCGTGAAGAAATTGTGGTGGAAGTTTAGGCCACTTTCCAACATCAGAGGCCACTGCCGCAGTAGCAGCTGCACCCAATTTACTCCATTACAACAGGTGCAACCACAAACAATAGTACCAATGGTAAAAACAGAAATAGTAGTAGCTGCAGTAGCAGAAGCCGTGGTGGTGCTACCCCCCTGGCTGCATTGCATCTTCGTGTAGGAGCCAGAGCAGCCCCACCAACAGCAGCAACTGAACCAGCATCAACTCGAGTAGCATCAGCAGGAGCAATAGCAGAAGTCACAACCGCAGCAGCAGCAGAAGCAGCTGCCGCACTCGCAACAAATAAAGCAGCAATAGTTGTAGGAGCAATAGTTGTAGCAGCAGTAGCAGCGGTAGCCGCATTCTTAATAGCAGCTGCAACAAAAGCAATAGTAGCAGCTATAGTAGCAATCACTGGAGCAACAATAGTTGTAGAATAATCATCACAAGCCGCATTTGCAAAGGCTACTGTATAGCTACTCCAATAGTAGCTATAGCAACATTTTTCATGGCATAGTAACAGAAGCATCTGAAACAGCAGTAGCTGGCACGGCAGCTCTGCTCGCTGTCACTGGCCAAGCTTGCCAGCCGATGGGAAGCTTCTCTACAGCCTTGAGCCTGCCTTTTGTCATTCCCAGCTTAGTTCTTCCCAGGCTGTCGCATGGTCCGACCACATCTGCTCTAGGCTCCACCTTCCCTTCCCATCCTCGGCCTCCGGTTGTCCACTCCAGTGTAAGTTTGAGTGTCGAGTCTAGGGTTCACCATCGTTCATCAGATGGAACCCTTTGGGGCATGTCGCATGGTGGGGCTGTGTCATCTGTGGGTTGAGCATTTGCATTCATTCACCCTCCTCCGTCTCCTTGCTGTGGCTTCTGGTCACACTGTGTCCTCTCCTGTCCTCGCTTGCAGCGTCACATACTGTCATGTGACTGCTCCATCTCGTGTGTCCAGCAGCTTCTGGATCACCGATTCTGGAGCTACTCATCACATGAAATCATCACATGCCGCATTAATCACATTGGAGCCTGTCGGTTACGTATGCTTCATATGCACTGGCTTTGGCTAGATGTTACCAGTTCAGGGCATTGGTGTTGAGTGTTTTGTCAACTGTCGGGTGACGTCTTACTGCCTGATATCCTCTTTTCCTGTGCGCTTGAGGTCATCTTGTTGTCTGTCACTGCCTTGGATGATCAGGGCATGAGCTGCGTCTCATCTCGTGGCATTGGCACTGTATCACTGTAGTCTTTTAGCCATCATGATCTTCATATTTGCGTTGAGAAAAACTGTATTGTGTGCCCTTGTTTGCACAGTCTTTCGCAACCACTGTAGTAATGCATGTGCATGTTTCTCCCGTGATTTCCCCTACACACACAATTGCTCCGTCTCCACCTTGTCATGTGCATACAGCGTCATCCATAGCCTCTTGAGTCATGAGCCTGCCGTTGGTTTTGACCTTGGTACATTCCTTGTGCCACACATAGCTGACTATCTTGATTGCGCACAAGACAAGCTGCATCACCGGTCCTTTCGGTCGTCTAACACCCACGCGCTACAACCCCCTTTCCCTTTTCCATGCATACGTGATGGGCCCGCTCCCTGATGATTTTTTGGAGGGTGTTGGTTGGTACATCTTCTGTCTTAGGGATGATTTCTCTCACTTTCGATGAGTCTTTGCTCTTCGCTAGAAAAGCGATGGTGGGCCCACAGTCGAGTCTTGGCTTGTCCCGGCTGAGCGTGCTTGCCAGCGTAAGCTGATAGCACTTTTTCTGTAATCGTGGTGGGGAGTTCATGGGTCCCACCGCTCGCTTCTTCAAGTCTCAAGGAGTGCATCTATAGCTCTCTGCTCCACATACACCATAGCAAAACGGAGTTTCAGAACGTTGGAACCGCACTCTTGCTTATTGTGTTTGCACCCTTCTTGTCAAGTCTGGCCTCCCTCTGATTTTTACCTTTGAGGCCAGGTCCTACATGACGTAGGTTTGGAACCGTAATCTCCATGACCCGCTGCCTCATCATGTCGTGCCATTTGAGTGATGATATGGTCATCATGCTAACTTTCGCCTTGCTCGTGTCTGGGACAGCATCACCAGCGTCCAACTCCCTTAGGACNTCAGAACGTTGGAACCGCACTCTTGCTTATTGTGTTTGCACCCTTCTTGTCAAGTCTGGCCTCCCTCTGATTTTTACCTTTGAGGCCAGGTCCTACATGACGTAGGTTTGGAACCGTAATCTCCATGACCCGCTGCCTCATCATGTCGTGCCATTTGAGTGATGATATGGTCATCATGCTAACTTTCGCCTTGCTCGTGTCTGGGACAGCATCACCAGCGTCCAACTCCCTTAGGACCAACGTGATGCCAGGCTGTCTCCTCGAGGTTGCCTTTGCCCTGTCCTTGGTGTTTCCTCTTAGTCCCAGGCCTGGCGATTTTGGGAACCCGATCGTGGTCAGGTTTTCGATTCTCGCAATGTTCTCTTCTTTGAGAGCACCTTCTCACATGACATATCTCGCTCTGTTCCATCGCTTGCGTCGTTCTCCTATCCAGGAAGAGGTGGTGAATGTGTACTGCCCTTCAGTAATGGTTGCACTCCGTATCGTGTTGCATTGTTGCCTGTGTCATCTCTTGTCGCGTCTTCGTCGTCACCTATGTCACATCCTGTTGCATCTGCGTCGTCGCTTGTGTCATCTCTTCTCGCTTCTTCGCCATCGCAAATGTCACCTCCTGTCGCATCTATATCATTGCCTACATTCTCTCTTGTTCTACCTATGTCGCCGCATGTTCCATCTCCTATCGTGTGTGTCGACGCCTTATCATTGCCTATCGTGTTTGCGTCGTCACCTAGGTCATCTCCTTTTGCGTCAGCATCACCTATATCATCCCCTGTCGCATTTGCGTCATCTCCTCTTGCGTTTTTTTTTATGTTGCCCATTGTTTTTCCATCGGCAGTGGACCCACTCCCACCCTTTCAGGCCCCCATCTTGTCACTATTTGTTCGCCCACCAGGCGGTCTTCTGAAACCATTGTAGTCTGCACCTCACTATGCCCCGCCTTCAAGTCGTGCAGCCTCAGCAGGCCACTCTGAGAGCCCATGCAGTCAGTCTGTCTAGTTCATGGTGGTTTCATTAACCCCACACATCCTACTCCTATCTCTGGTCTTGACGCTCTTTGTTTGGCGGTGGCTGTGGTACAGTCTAACACAAGGTGTGGATGCTCTCTAATTACTGATGAGTTCTAGCGAGCCACTGCGGGAGTTGGGTCTACCTGGCCTCTGCCATATCCCTCAGTTACCACTGCACTCGTTACAAGGGGTAGCACGAGATGTGTGCTTGAACCAAACACAGTGCAACAAGCACGCTCCATTGCAGATGTAACTCTTTGGGAGCAAGCTATGCACGAGGAACTTGCTGCAATCAAGGAGCATGGGATTTAACAGAAGGTGAAGCTCTCGCCTCGTCATAAGGCCATCTTAGCCCGTTGGGTGTTTTGAAGGAAAGAAAGGCCCGATGGCTTAGCGGAACAAGACAAGGCCCATCTCATAGCCAAGGGTATGTCCCAAGTGCCTCGTGTAGACTTTGGTCCCACCTCTTTCCATGTAGGCAAATACACCACGGCAAAGGCCTTTTTGATTCAGGTGGCACAACATGATGGAGAGCTCTACCAAATGGACGTTAACAATAATTTCTTGTCCAGTAATATCAAGGAAGAAATCTATTGTGTCCAGCCTCCAGGGTTCGAGGACAACAGAGACATAGTCTGGTACCTCCGAAAGACCTTGGATGGCTTGAAGATATCCTCACATTGTTGGAACCTCAAGATTTTTGATACCTTGAAGCGCGGGGGTATCACGGTAGCACAGTGGACCCAACGTGGTTCGTGAGACCCAGCCTAATCTTTGACCGGTTAGTTGGACTTGTGCGCCTCGTGGCACGTACGTGGGTGAGACTGGACATGTACACTTGTCTGTTGTCTTCTAGCTGAACTTCTACGTTTTCCTAGTGTATCTTCACCGTCTCTCCACATTTCGATGCACCGTTTGCTCTTTTGTGTTCTGTGCAACGTCTCCTCTCACGTTGAATGCTGCTTTGTGGGGTTTCTCCATTCCCAGCTCCACCATTCATACACTTTTTGAGTGCTTGATTGCAGTGATCATTGTGACATGCTTGGTCCACTTGTAGCATGACATGGAGTACACACAGCACAAGGGGTACATGTATCCATGTATGCCCATGGCCGACACGGCTGATGGCGGTATTACCAGTTCCAAGATATATCACGTTTTTGTGCCGCGGTATTCTAGTATCACGGTTTGGTTTTTGTTTTCATTACTGACTTGGCAAGTTACCCCTCTTCCATACCGCGGTACTGTACCGCGGTAGAGATAAAGTCAACAGTTCGCTGTTGAACATGTAATGCTAACGCGGTAGGAAAACGTGAAAGACTCATAGTGACAATGACAATGACGAATGCCAGCTGACAAGGACAACAGAAAAGGTTCCATATTGTTGCCCACATTAGCGGGGTCCCTCATGCATTGCAAATAGTGGCACTCTTATTTCATTTTAGATTAAGAACTCTGGCCAAAGCTTGACATTGTGGCCATTTCTTAAATTTCAAACAACGTATTCTTTCTTCTCTCGTATGTACATGTATCATTGTTCAAGGTTGTCTATTTCGGAAACCAAAACTCAGATAGGTGTTTCTCTCAATGCAATGTTTACACAATCCCGACAAACGAAAGATTGTCCATGTTTGTTTGCTATGCCTCATTCAAACGCGTTGTCTGCCAAATTTCAGATTTTGGGTTGTATTTCTAACAAAGTAGATGATAGGACAAGAGAATTGGTGGGGAAACGAGACCTTGAATGATTGAATAAACAATTGACTAAGCTATTCTACGCGAGAGACGAAAAGCGCCGAGACCAAAACCAGAGTTGGAGGCCAGGTTTCATCAATCAACTCATCGTCACAGTGTCCATTCGTGACGGGATGTGAAAGACTGCCCCCCACCCTCCCTCTCGCGCCTTCAAAGGCCAAGCTCTCCATTTTCGATACCAAAGTTACTACAGAAAATTTTTGATGTTACGTTGTATTTCTCTCATGTCTAGATTTTGAAAACATGGGGTAAGCTTAGTCCACGTCTTCATTAGAACTCTTTTATTATGTATGACATGTCAACATTCTTGTACCCACTTTATCTATCCTCTGCAGGATTGTTTTACTGAGTTAACATAAAACTAGCGATAATCTAAAATTGGTAGTGCTCGTGTCATGCAAGTGCAATGAAGTACCGTGGTACACTAATTCTTACGATTTGCAAACAGTGCATTGTACTGTGTACCGTGGTACATTGTAAGTACCACCGTTATTTATCAACACCAGTCCTACCTCTGGAGCGTTACCAGCATTGGTGCTAACCTCACGAAGAACTAGGATATTGCACTACTTAATACTGCGGTACAATAATACCACAGTATATTGGTTTTTTCACATGTCTCATTGTGCTCTGTTGTGTCCTCCCAGCTTGTGTACATCAGCCAGCAGATGACTGACGGCGAGACTTGACGCTGCTTAAATGTCGTCCGTTGGAGCCGATGCACACTGAGGCCTACACGTAGTTTGCTGGAGCCTCCTCCCTGCGTAAACGCGCTTAGCTCCATCGGCAGGCTTCCTCGGCGGTCGAGCCGCCGGCGGTCACTACCACCGCAGAGGCTTTCTACATGCGTACAGCGCTGGATCTGACTGTACTATTGCGTCTGCAGCGTCATGCTCTGCCTAGGGTCCATGTGTCATGATGCGTGGCACTCTTTGGCATCATGGACCATCGTAAGCACTGCCTAAGTTCGGGCAGCCATAGCTCTTTGCTACTATTTTTCTAACTGTTTCTGACTGCACGACTGCGTTTGCAGCGTCGGTACTATGATATGGTCCAATTTTGAGGCAAAACAGACGACACCCGGGTTTTGGGTTGTCGGCCGTCTGGCAGGGCTCACCGAGAAAACCCTGCTTGCCAGAAAATAGGTCTAGGACTATTTTGTGATTGGCTGGTTAGCTAAGTAACAAGATCTACACAGCTCGGGGGGGAGCTAGAACTTGGAGGGATCTCCCATTGTTGCTCACTCTTCACTCCTAATCAGTTGCTTCCACTTTTCAGTAGTAGCGAGCAGTGGCAGCAGCAGCCACCAGTAGTTGTGCTCAATAGTAGCAGCCGGCAGCAACAGCAGCTGCGACAACTTGTAGCAGCAGTTGCCCGCAGCAGCTTGCAGCAACAATAGTGCATAGCAGTAGCAAGCAATAGCAGCAGCAGCAGCAGCAGCTAGCAGCAGCCAGCAGCTAGCAGCAGCAGCAGCCGGTTGCAATAGCAGTTGTAGCAAGCATAAGCGAGTAGTAGCCTATAGCAAGCAACAATAGGAGCTACAGCAGCAGCCAGCAATAGCCCGGAATAGTAGCAGCTGCAGCTCGTAAGAGTTGCGGCTGCAGCTATAACTGTTCGCAGGTGTCGTTGCAGCTCTTGTTGTAGTTGATGCTACTGCTATCACGGCCGCTACAACAGCCACTGCAATCGCAGGTGTCGTTGTAGTTGCTACTATCACGACTGCTACAGCAATCACAACAGTTGCAGCAGCACACAACAGCCCAGTAGTAGTAGCAGCAGCGGCTATTGTAGCAACAATCACAGCAGTAGCAGTAGCAGCGGCAACAACAACAACATCAGCAACAGCAGCAGCAGCACCAGCAAACCAACAGCAGCAGCAGCAACAGTAGTAGTAACAGCAGCAACACTAGCTCATATCCAGTGGCTGACACAGCAGCGGCTCCAGCAACAGCCACTGCTGCCGTTGTCAACTTTTCACCTGACGTCATTGCTGACGTCACTGTTGACATCATCAACAACAAAAAAACAACAAATTTACATTTTATGTTGCAAAATCTGCTAAAGTCAACCATTTCAGGCTGACATCATTACCGACGTCACTGCTGACGTCTGCAGCATAAGGAAAAAAAGGAAAAGAAAACCAAAGGAGGGTGGAAAAGGGGGGCCAACGAACATGGCTACTAGCCCCAGTGGGGAGGGTTCCTCCTCTGTTGGGGGGACCCCTAGTCCCCCTTTCCTGCAGTAGCTACAGCTACTGCAGCAACAGTAGCAGCAGTAGAAACAGTAGTAGCAGCAGTAGCAACAGCAAGAGCAGGAGTAGCAACAGCCGTAGCAGCAGGAGCAGCAGCATCAGCACCAACAATAGCAACAATAGCAGCAACAACAACAGCAGCACCAGCAACAACAGTAGCGTCAACACCCTACAGGCTCTATCGTCGGTCATTCTGACTCGACAGATCTGCTCGTTGCTTTGGGCCTGCAGCTCGCAACGCTGACACAGCAACTAGCAACACTACAGTTGCCGCCACAGCCGCCTCTGCAGCAATCGCAGCAGTAGCATGAGCAGCCGCCATCGCACTAGCAACATCAGCAGCCGCAGTAGCAGCATTAGCAGCCGCCACCGTAGCAGCAGCAGCCACCGCCTCAGCAGCCGCACCAACGTCAGCAAGCACCGTTTTCTCCACCAGGATACGCGAGCCCTGTAATTTCCTTTGCCACGCAATACTTGGCGTAGCAACACATTCTACACCAAAAACAGATGGTGACATCAGTCCTAGACCCCACTATGGGTACTGGCTGCATGCCAAAGGACTTTGAAACCCCATCGCTACCGCTTCGGGCTGGCGACCAGTTCCAGAGCTGGGGACTCAGCTTCCAGATGTGGGCACAGGGCGAGGGCATGTGGCCTTACTATGTCCTGCCCTTTGACTCCACCCAGGAAGACCAGGTCTATGACACCGGTCGCGCCGTGCGTGCTCTCGTCCCTGTCGCCCCTCCATCCACACGCCTCGCCCTTGAGCCCTTCCTCGGCGACCTTACTACTGGCGCCCTCCCTGACCCAGCAGCAGCCTGGCACGTACTCACGCACCCTCATCGCCTGTCCAATGATGCTGAGACCAGCCGTCTGCTCCGTGAGTTCAACTCCCTCCGCATGGGGAAGACCGAGGCGGTTACCTCCTATTGGCAGCGTGCAAAGGACCTTCTACGCCACCTTGGAGATGCAGCACCACCCCCTCTCTTTGCGCTCCTGACCATCAAGCGCGGCGCCACCGACTCCTTCTCCGACGTCTTTGTTCACTACTCCCAGGACGTTCTTGCCGCGATGGCTGCCCACGATACCATCATGCCCTGGACGTACGAGTTCTTCCTCCGCATCCAGGAAGCTCGTCAAGTTTTGCACATCCATAGCACGGAGTCCCTCGCCTCTCCTACCGTCGCCTCAGTGGCTGTCGCCGCCCCAGTAGCAGTAGCATCTTCCGGCTCCCCCTCGTCTGGCAAGAAGAAGAAGAAGGTCAAGAAGGGCAAAGGGACTAAGCAGCAGCCAACCAAATCAGGCAGCGTCAGCCTCTTCTGCGACAACTGTGGCCAGTCAGGACACGGGTGGTACACGTGTCCACTCCAGACTGACGAGGCTCATGTCATCGCCACCATGCGTCGCCAGTGAGAGCGCCGCCTTCCAACCAGTGCCGTGACCGTCGCTGCTCCTACCGCACCTGCGCCGCCCATGACGGCCCCACTGCAGCTTCCTCCACAGCCGTCCATACCTGCTACTCCGTCCTCGGCACTTTCCTTTCCCTTCCTGGAATCCAACGCCGTCACACCATAGTCGGTCTTCTCCGTCGGACCCTCCGCCCGCGAGCGCTAGCTGGAGCAGTTCATCGCATTGCAACTCGGCCTTCCTTGCCCTACTCCCTAGGGAAGTGCGAGTTGTGCAGTCGCTAGTTCCCCCCCACCCTGCATGACAGCGTCGCTGCTGCACTCCTATCCTGTATCTCCATCCGTCCCATCCTCTGCCGTGCCCTCTCCTCCCGCTCCTCTTAGTGATGATGTCACCTAGCTAGATCACTGGCACTCCCCGTTTGCACCTCTATCCACTATGTCAACGTCGCTCGCCCCTTGCCATGTAACTATCAAGGACCTGGCCTCACCGGTCCTAAATCCGTTCGAGACCTCGATCATTGACTCTGGGGCCACGCATCACATGACAGCCTCGCGAAAGGCCTTAAGTGTTCTTGGTCCCATCACCAATGTCACCGGGGTTTGGACCGGCTCTGGTCAGGTATTGCTCAATCGTGGTGTCGGCGTCGTTCGTTTTTGTGGTCCAGCTGGTGATGTCTTCTTGACTGACATTCTCTTTGTCCCTGGCCGTGAGCTCAGCCTCCTCCCTGTCACCACCTTTGATCCCATGAGCATGGACGTTCTGCATTCACGTGGTATGGGCACTGTGTCGTTGCGTCCGTCCGGTCGTGTTGTCCTGCATGCCACCGCCCATGGCAACTTGTGGCACGTACCGCGCCTGTACGCTCCTTCCTCTGTCTCCTCCTTGTCGGAAGATACTGGCCACGTGTTGGTTACCAGCACCCTGTCTTTGCAGCACACGCATCTCCTACATTTTTGCCTCTTTCACGTCCACTCTAATGCTGTTGACAGCATGCTTTGCACACAGCGGGCCACTGGTCTTGACTCAGCCTCCTTTCCTCTGCGATGTCCCGCAAAGTGCATCGATTACGCTCAAGGCAAGATGCACCGCTCCACCTACCCCCTCTCTGCCTCTCGAGCATCCGCCCCGCTCGACCTGGTTCACTCTGTTATCATGGATCCCCTCCCGACAAAGTCAATCGGCGAGCATGGTCGTTACGTCCTGACCCTTACGGATGACTACTCTCGTTATCACTAGGTCTTTTTTTTTTGGCAGAAGAGCGACGTCTCTCCCACCATTTGGGACTGGCTTGTCCGCGTTGAACGTGAGCATGGTCGCCTTCTCCGTCGCTACTGTTCTGATCGCGGGAGTGAGTTTCTAGGGGATACCTCACTCTATCTTGCCTCTCTAGGTGTCCATCATGAGACGTCGGCGCCTTACACACCAGCCCAGAACGGTGTCTCTGAGCGATGGAACCGCACCATGGCTGACGCTGTTCGTACCATGCAAGTCAAATCCATCATCTCTAATGGCTTTAACTTCAAGGCCATGACCTATATGATGTGGGTCTGGAACCGGATTCCCCACGGACCCATTCCTCGTCTGTCCACCCAATACCAACACTGGTGTGGATAACACGCCGACCTGCGTCCGGCCCGTGTTTGGGGCTGCGTAGCCATCGTGTGGTTGCCTGCCCTCCACCAGGGTGCAAGCTTGAGCCTCGCGATCGTCGATGCACCTTGGCGTCTCACGTCAGTCGAAGGCATGACGTTTTTGGTATCCCACCCGACACTGCATCGTTGAGTCCCCCGATGCCCTCTTCTTTGAGGACCTGTTTTCTCGCGACCTTGTTCACTCTGGTGCATCGATGTTCCTCTCGTCGCGTGGGGGAGTGGTGGGTCCGTCCTCCGTCCAACCGCATTCGAGCCTTCCATCGTTTGCGCCGGCGGGTTCGCCTTGGCCAACTGTCCCATCTGTGTCCAAAAGCCCCAAAGAGTCGGCTGCCCCATCCGTGCCCGCCAGTCCCTTAGGGCCAATTGCCCCGTCTGTGTCCGTCAGCCCCTTAGGGCCGGCTACCTCATCTGTGTCCGCCAGCCTCTCAGGGCCGACTGCCTTGTCCGTGTCCGTCAGCCCCTTAGGGCCGATTTCCCCGTCCGCTTTTGCCAGCCCCTCGGGGCCGGCTGCCCCGTCTGTGTCCGCCAGCCCCTTAGAGCTGGCTGCCCCGGCTCTGAGGGGCTGACAGACACGAAAGGTCCACGTCTGTGAGCCCCACAGGGCCGGCTGCTCCGTTCGTGTCCGCCAGCCCTTTAGAGCCAACTGCCTCGTCCGTGTCAGCCAGTCCATCAAGGCTGGCTGCCCCATCTGTGTCCGATAGCCCCTCAAGGTCGGCTGCCCCGTCCGCGTCCGATAGCTCTTTAGGCCAGGCCGCCCCATCCATGACTGTCAGTCCCTCAAGGTCGGCTGCCCCGTCCATTTTTGCCAGCCCCTTAGGGTCGGTTGTCCCGTCCGTATCGGTGCGCTTCACGCGTGGTCCGGGGGGGAGCCTCAGACCCAGGTCGACCGTTGGCACTCAAGCCACCTCTGCACGTCCTCTCATCCCATGACCCCTTGTCATTCCACGAGGATCCTCACCTCATGTCAGATCCACTCGCACGGTGAGTTGGGATCCCGGCACCAAGGCACTCGCCTTGGCCACCCTGTCAGTCATCGTCGATCTACATCCAAGGTCAGCTCTGGGCTATGCCCTGCTCCATCAAGAACACTGGTATGTCATTGCAGCCACACTCACGCGGATGACACGAGGGGCACGGGATGTGCACGTCCTCACTGTCCTCCCCAATGAGCAACAAAAGGACCCATCCACCCCACGTGAGGCTCGGGCGTCTCCCGAGGCCGCTCACTTGGAAGCTCCATGTGCCGACATGCTAGTTGCCATTCGGCAACATCACGTCTATGAGCTCATCGACCTTCCCCAAGGCCGCAAGACCATCGGCGCCAAGTGGGTTCTCCGGTGAAAGTGGAAGCCAGATGGGTCTTTGCACAAGTACAAGGCATGTCTCACGACCAAGGGGTTTGCTCAGGTCCTTGGGTTCGACTATGACCAGATCTTTGCCCCGGTCGGTCGGTTCTCCACCAGCCGGGCCTTGTTCAGCCTGGTTGCCCAGCATGGGTGGGAACTGCATCAGATGGATGTGAGCAACGCCTTCCTCCATGGCTCACTGGAGGGCAATGAGCTCTACATGATGTAGCCTCCAGGCTTCGAGGACGGCTCTGGCAAGGTCTGGAAGGTGTGGAAGACCCTCTATGGCTTGAAGAAGTCACCGCACAACTAGAACCAGAGATCAGTCGTACGCTTCTCAGCGGCGGCTTCCTTCACAACTTTGCAGATCCCGCACTATTCATCAGCCCGCGAGGTCAGACTCTCGTCATTGTCTTGGTCTATGTCGACGACCTGCTCATTGCATCATCGGATGCAGGTGCCATCCAACGGGCCAAGGACCTGCTATACGACGCCTACCGAATGAAGGACCTCGGGCCATCACGAGTCTTTCTGGGCGTGCAGCTTGAGGATGATCGCTTCGCGGGCATACTGCATGTCCATCAGGCCGCCTACATCCATGTCCTGTTTTGGCGCTACGCTCAGGACCTGCCCCTCGTACCGAGAGCATCCACACCCATGTCGCCCGATGGCCAAGCGATGCTCAAGAGTTCTGATCCAGCCATGGTGGGGGAGCTAGTAGACGTGACCACGTATTTGCGCGTCATCGGGTCACTGATGTTCCTAGCGACGACAACGGGCCCAGACATCGTGTTCGCTGTCAACCTCCTGGCTCAGTTCTCTTAGGAGCCACGTCACCTCCACTTTAGAGCCGTGATTCGAGTATTACGCTATGTCATCTCGACTCTACGGTGAGGTCTCATGTTCCTCCGACAGCCGTCTGTTGTCGCGGTGGGCGACACCGATAGTGACTGGGCCGGCAGTCCAGACTGTAAAAGCCGCATGGGCTGGATCTTTCTGATTGGCTGCACGACTGTGTCTTGGCGCAACGGCAAGCAGGGGTGCATTACACGCAGCACTGCTATGGCTGAGTACGTAGCCCTTGGTTCAAGCGCATGTGAGAGCGTGTGGCTGCATCGTCTGTTGTACGAGTTGCGTCAGTCCGTCGCATCCATCACGTTACATTGTGACAATGAGAGTGCCATGGCCAATGCTGACAATAATGGCTTGCATCACACCCGCATAAAGCACATTAATGTTGAGTATCACTATGTGCATTTGTTGTTGCATGACGCTAGCATCAGCATTGTGTGGGTTGAGACTGCACGGCAGCTGCCTGACTTCTTGACCAAGGCATTGAAGCGTAACTCATTCAAGAAGGCTGTGAATTCATTCGGTGTGCATCCGCGAGTTGCACTCTTTGTCCTGGCCTACGTCTCTATGTGCCCTAAGGGAGTCCATCTATTGAATGTGACGCTGCCCGCCCATGTACACTGCGCCTATCAATCATGGGGGAGTGTTGGTTTTTCCGCATCTCTCATTGTGCTCTGTTGTGTCCTCCCGGATTCTGTACATTGGCATGTAGATGACTGACAGCGAGACTTGACGCTGCTAGAGTGTCGTCCAGTGGAGCTGACGCACGCTGAGGCCTACATGCAGTTTGCTGGAGCCTCCTCCCTGTGTCAACGTGCTCAGCTCCATTGGCAGGCCTCCTCTGCGGTCAAGCCGCCGGCTGTCATTGCCACCGCAAACGTTGTCTGCATGTGTGTAGGGTTGGATCTAGCTGTACTATTGCGTCTGCAGTGTCATGCTCTGCCTAGGGTCCATGTGTCATGTTGCGTGGCACTATTTGGCATCATGAACCATCGTAAGCACTGCCTGGGTTTGGGCAGCCATAACTCTTCACAACTATTTTTTTAGTTGTTTCTAACCGCACAACAGCATTTGCAGCGTCGGTATTATGCTAAGGTCCAATTTTCAGGAAAAACGGACGATGCCCGGGTTTTGGGCTGTCGGCCGTCTAACACGGCTCACTGAAAAAACCCTGCCTATCAGAAAATAGGTCTAGGACTATTTCCAGATTGGCTGGTTGCTAACTAAAAAGCTCTATGTTGGTTTTGCGCATCTCTCATTGTGCTCTGTTGTGTCCTCCTAGCTTGTGTACATCGGCGTACAGATGATTAACGGCGAGACTCGATGCTACTGGAGTGTCGTCCGCTGGAGCCGACGCACGCTGAGGCCTACTCGCAGTTCGCTGAGGCTTCCTCCCTCCGGCAATGTGCTCAGCTCCATCGACAGGCCTCTTGAGAGGTCGGGCCGCTTGCGGTCACTGCCACCGCAGATGCTGTCTGCGTGCACCCAGCGTTGGTGCTGACTGTGCCATTGCGTCTTCGGCATCGTCCTCTGCCTATGACCCATGTCTCTTGCAGCGTGTCACTGTTTGACGTCATGGACCGTCGTAGGCACTGCTTGGGTTCGGGCAGTCATAATTCTTTGCTGCTGTTTTTCTAGCTGATTCTGACCACACGACTGCGTTCGCAGCATCGGTATTATGGTATGGTCCAATTTTCAGGCAAAACAGACGACGCCCGGGTTTTGTGCTGTCGGGCGTCTGGCAGGGCTCAACGAGAAAACCCTGCCTGCCAGAAAATAGATCTAGGACTCTTTTCTGATTGGCTGGTTAGCTGAGTAACAAGTTCTATACTAGTGGGGGGGGTCTAGAACTTGGAGGGGGCTCCCATTGTGATTTATTCTTCACTCCTAATCAGTTACTTCTAGTTTTCAACTGCTTTCTGACGCTAACACTGGCGCGCACGTTTTTTAGTGACAAATGCAGAGCACTCAGACCTAGACTCTAGAGCAGTAGACTGAGGGGGTAGCTGACTAAGCAACTTGCATGGAATCCCGCACGCTACATCAACACCACCACTGCCCCAACTTGCGCTCTAGTATAGTTTCCATTTCGGTATCAGGGCTATAGTGTAGCAGCACCAGAAGACGACTGGCGTACATGTGCTTGACTATGCCGGCGGACCCCCCATATGCACTAGTGCGGAGGAAATGCTGCTGGATTTTTTCCGTCACCATTAACCTGCCTGGTGGTGGCGTCAAAATTTTTCCCACGGCCACTGGGCCAGGAGAAATGCTGTAAGATTATTTTTGGCAGCACTCACCCCACGCTAGGCACGAGGAGGTGAGCAGCAAGCCACATTAGGCGCTTCCTTGCGACGATGCACGTGGCGACGTCATCTAGTTGGAGTCGCTGGCATTAGCAGCCTCAGTAGCAGCTTGCAGCAGCAGCAAGCAGTGGCAGCAGCAGTGGTGCGCAGCAGCAGCCAGCACCAGCAGCAGCTCGCAACAGCTCGTAGCAGCCGCAGCCCGCAGCAGCAGCCGCAGCAGCCAGCAGCTTTGGTAGCAAGCAACAGTAGCAACAGCAACAACAACAAGAGCAGTAGTAGTAGCGAGTAGCAACAGCTGCAGCGAGCAGCAGCAGCAACAGCAGCGACCAGCACCAGTAGCAGCGAGCAACTGTAGCAGCTGCGGCTGTCTGTAGCTCGCTGCTTGCAATGAGCAGCGAGTTGCTGACAGCGAGCTTGCTCCTCGCGGCGAGCAGCAAGCAGGTAGTACCAAGCAGCGAGCACGCGCCAGCGAGCACAAGCTTGCTACTCGCGGCTCGCTACTCGCAACAAGCAATGAGCTCGTTGAAACGAGCAAAAATGAAGAAAAAAGAGAAAAAATCCCCCACCTTGCCAACAGCAGCTTTGCAGCAATAGCAGCAGCTTCAGCAGTAGCAGTAGCAATAATAGCAGCAATAGCAGTTGCAATGTTGCAGCAGCAGCAGCGGCTGCAGCAGCGGCTGTAGCAGCAGCGGTTGCAGTAGTGGCTGCAATAGTAGCGGCTGCAGCAACAGCGGTAGTAGCAGCTACTATAGCAGCAGCAACAACAGCAGTAGCAATAGCTGCAATGCTATTACAGCAGTTGTAGCAACAACAACAGCAACAGTTGCAATAGCAACATCTGCAGCAGCCATAGCCACCGCAGCTGCACCAAAAACCGGAGCAATAGTAGCAGCAGTAGCTGCTATAATAGCGGATCCGTAGCAGCAGCAGCAGTAATGACTACAGCTGCACAGTAGCGGCTCCAATAACGACCGCTGGTGACGTCAGCAGCCTTCAGCCGACATCACTGCTGACATCACTACTGAAGTCATCAACACTCAGAAAAAAAAGCGTGGATAGTGGGAGGGAAGTAACTCCATAGCAGCAGCAGCAGCTAACGCAAGCAGAAACTATTGAAGTCAACCATTCTACGCTAACGTCAATGCTGAAATGAGCAACACACAAAAAAACTGTAAAACACACAGAAAAGGGGGCACCAACACCCATGGCTAACAGCCCCACTAGGGAGGGATCCTCCGTTGGGGAGACCCCCAGGGGGTACCCCCTCCGTTTTCTTGCAGCAGCTACAGTAGCTGCAGTAACAGCAGCAGTGGTAGCAGCAACAGTAGCAACAACAGCAACAGTCCACAAGCTCCGCCGCCAATGCCTCCGACCCCCTGGCTGCCATCCAGCAACAGCTTGCCCCTTTGAATCAGTAGCTTGCAGCAATGCAGCTGTTGGCCTTCGAGAATCACACCAGTGGTCTGCCGCCTTTCATCCCTCCCGGGCACGCAAGCTCCGCCATGTCTGCGCCTACGCATTACCATGCGCAGTTGTAGACTCAGCGCCAGCGGCAAACTGTGACCTCAATCTTGGCCCCACTCTGGGTGCCGGCCGCAGGCCCAAGGACTTTGAGACGCCGTCCCCACCGCTCCAAGCCAGTGAGTAGTTTCGAAGCTGGGAGCTCAGCTTTCGCATCTGGGCGAAGAGTGAGGGCTTGTGGGCGTACTATAACCTTCCGTACGACTCCACCCAGGCCGACCAGTTGTATGACGCTTGTCGTGCTGCACGTGCTCTCGTCCCCATTGCTCCTCCCGCCCCTTGCCTAGCCATAGAGCCCTTCCTTGGCGACTTCACCTTTGGCAAGACACCGGATCCCGCTGCCGCATGGCATGTTCTCACCCGTCCCCATCGTCTATCCAGCGAGGCTGAGACCAACCGTCTCCTGCGGGAGTTCACCTCTCTGCACACGGGAGAGACCGAGACAGTCACCGCCTACTGGCAGCGGGTTGAGGACATCCTCCGTCGCCTCGACACCTCTGCTCCACCTCCTCTCGCCGCACTCCTCACCATCAAGCACGGTGCCACCGCCGAATTCATAGACGTCTTCTTCCACCACTCCCAGGAGGTTCTCTCCACCATGGCAGCTCAGGGCACCCTCATGCCCTGGGCATACGAGCTGTTCCTCAGGATTCAGGAAGCTTGTCTGGAGTCCCGCCTCCAGCGCACAGAGGCCGTCGCCTCACCTACCATCGCCTATGTGGCCGTTGCCTCCCCCGTAGCAGCGACTTCCACCAGCTCCTCGTCGCCCGGAAAGAAGAAGCGTCGGAGCAAAAAGGGCAAGGGTCAGCGGCAACAGCAGCAGTAGCAGACGACTAGGTCTAGTGGCACTGGCTCGGTCTGCCACAATTGTGGCTAGCCGGGGCATGGGTGGTACACGTGCTCGCTACCGACGGACAAGGCTCGTGTCATCGCCACCATGCATCGCCAGCGGTAGCGTCGTTTTGCCTCCGCAGCTGTCACTGTCGCCACCTCTGACGCCTCGACCCCGCCCAGCAGCTCCACTCCTCCGACCACGACCCCGGTCCTGCAGACGCCAACTCCTCAGCAGCATCATCTACAGCCGTGCGCGTTATCGTTCCACTCGCCGGGGCAGTCTTCCTTCTATCCGAGCTCTGACACCGTCACCCTACACTCCGTCTACACTTCTGGGCCGTCCACGCATGAGCGACAGCTGGAGAAGTTTACTACGCTCCAGCTCGGCCTGCCTCACCCTCCCCCCCAGGGAAGTGCGATTTGCGTCACCTCTTGCTCGACCCCCTCACCCTATATGGCTGAGACTGAGCTTCGGTCGTGTCCTGCCTCCTTGTCTATCTTGCCATCCCCCGTTGTCTTCCCTGTCCTCTTACGTGACGACGTCGCATGGCTTTATGATTCGCAGTCTCGGTTCGCACCCCCTTCCACCGCAACCGTGTCGCTTGCTTTCTGCCATGTGACTGTTAGCGATCTGGCGACTCCGGTCCAGGACCTGGCCGAGACTTTGGGGCCACGCATCACATGACGCCCTCTTGCGAGGCCTTCAGTATGCTTGGTCCTGTTGGCGATGTCACCAATGTCCGGACGGGCTCCGGCCACATGTTACCCGTCCGCGGCGCTGGTGTTTTTTGTTTCCGTGGTCCTGCCAAAGATGTCTTACAGACCGATGTCCTTTTCATTCCCGGTCTTGAGCTCAGCCTCTTGTTTGTTACTGCCCTTGACCGCATGAGCCTTGACGTTGTCCACTCGCGTGGTGTTGGCATTGTGTCGTTGCGTCCATCCGGTCTTGTCTTTCTCCACGCCACCGCTAGTGGCAACCTGTGGCACGTGCCTCGTCTGTCTGCCTCTCCTTTTGTCTCCTCCCCGCCGGCCACCACAGGCCATGTGCTTGTCACCAGCACGCTTTCTCCGCAACACATCATCTCTTACACCGCCGCCTTTGTCACGTCCACTTTGCTGCCCTCGACAGCATGCTCCGCACCCAGCCGGCCAAGGGCCTTGACCCAGAGACTTTCCCTTTGCTGTGTCCCACGGAGTGCGTTGATTGCGCTCAAGGCAAAATGCACCGGTCCACATACCCTTTGTCCTCCTCCCCAGCGTCCGCCCCTCTTGACCTGGTCCATTCCAATGTCATGGGTCCTCTCCCTGCCGAGTCCGTTGGAGAGCATGGCCGCTATGTCCTCACCCTTACTGACGACTACTCTCGCTACCGCTGGGTCTTCTGCCTTTGACAGAAGAACGATGTCACTTGTGTCATTGAGGATTGGCTTTTCCTTGCGGAGCGCGAGTGCGGTCGACCTCTTCACCGCTTTCGCTCCGTTCGCGGTGGTGAGTATATAGGCAACACCACGACATCTCTTGCCTCCCGCGGCATCCACCACGAGACGTCCGCACCCTACACGCCCGCCCAGAACGGCTTCTCCGAGAGGTGGAACCATACCATGGCTCATGCCGTCTGCACCATACGGGTTGAGTCTGCTTCTCCAATGGCTTCTACTTTGAAGCCATGGCGTACATGACATGGGTCTGGAACTGGATTCCTCACGGGCCCCTTCCCTGCCAGTCCATGCCATACAAGCACTGGTGCGGTCAGCGAGCCGACCTCTGCCCTTCTCGCGTCTGGGATTGCGTGGCCATTGTGTGGCTTCTCGCCTTACAACAGGGCTGCAAGCTCACCCCCCGCGGGCGTCCTTGCACCTTTCTCAGTGTCTCTCGTCAGTCCAAGGCCTGGCGCTTCTTGGATCCCTCCCAACATTGCATCGTCGAGTCCCGCGATGCCCTCTTCTTTGGGGAGTTGTTTTCGCACGATCTCATTCGCTTCGGCTTGTTGGTGTCCCTCCCGTCGTGCGGGGGAGTGGTGAGTCCGTCCTCCGTCCTCCCGCTTCCGGGTGGCACATCACTTAGTCCCTCCAAGCCAGCAGTCCCTATCGTGCCTGCTGGCCCCTTCGAGCCAGCAGCCCTAGTCGCGCCCACTGGGCCCTCCAGGCCGACGGCCCCAGTCGCGTCCGCTAGCCCCTCCGGGCAAGCAGCCCCAATGGCGTCCACTCATCCCTCTCGGCCGGCAGCCCCACACGCTCTCACTGGTCCCTCTGGACCGGCAGCCCTATACTCGCCTGCTGGCCCTTCCGGGCCGACGGTCCCAGTCGTGTCCAGTGGTCCCACTGCGCCAGCCGCCCCAGTCACACCCACTGGTCCAGTGGTCCCTCCTGGCCAGCCGCCCCAGTCGTGCTCGTTGGCCCCTCCGGGCCCGCGGCCCCGGTTGCGTCCGCTGGCCCTTCCGGGCCAGCCGCCCATGTCGCGTCCGCTGGCCCCTCCAGGCCGGCGGATCCAGTCGAGTCCAGTGGCCCCTCCGGGCCAGCAGCCCCAGTCACGTCCACTTGTCCTTCTGGATCGTTAGACTCGGCGCCATCTCCTGCCTAATCGCGCTACACGCATGGCCTAGGCGGCAGCCTCCGACCCAGGCCGTCCATGAGCGCGTAGACCGCAACACCTCGCCCTGCAGCGTCTCGGCCCCCTGTCGCTCCACGTGTCTCTTCCACACCTATGGTCGTGAGTGTGGACCCTGGCGCCAAGGCTCTCAGCCTGAACACTTTGCCTATCATTGTAGACCTTCACCCTGCCTTTGCACTGGACCACGTCACGCTTCATCACGAGGATCGGCATGCTATCATGGCTGCATTCGCACCCATCCCACCTGGAGCTCGAGATGCTCACGCTCTCTCAGTCCGCTCCATAGCACGCCCGGAGGACCCAGCCACCGTAGGCGAGGCTGGAGCCTCTCCTGAGGTCGCACACTGGGATGCTACTTGCACTAACGAGCTGGGTGCTATCCGACAGCACCACGTGTATGACCTCGTCGACCTCCCTCCAGGACGGAAGACCATCGTTTCCAAGTGGGTCTTTCAGCGCAAATGGAAACCCGACGGGTCCTTGGACAAGTAGAAGGCCCACCTCCCAGCCAAGGGGTTTTCTCAGGTCCCTAGGGTTGATTACATCGAGATCTTTGTCCCGGTCGGCTGATTCTCCATGAGTCGGGCGCTCTTTTGTCTGGTTGCCTAGCATGGGTGGGAGCTGCATCAGATGGACGTGAGCAACGCCTTCCTCCATGGTTCGCTGGAGGGTGAGGAGCTCTACATGGTGCAGCCTCCAGGCTTCGACGACGGCACTGGGTGAGTCTAGCGGCTGCAGAAGGCCCTCTACGGTCTGAATCAGCCGCCTTGATGCTAGAACCAGGAGATGAGCAACACGCTCCTTCGCAGTGGCCTTCAACGCGGTACCGCTAACCCCGCAATGTTTGTCTGCCCACGAGGCCAGACGCACGCCGCTATCCTGGTCTACGTCGACGATCTCCTCATTGTGTCGCCTCACATGGCTGTCGTCCAGCGTGTCAATGACCTCTTGCACACCGCCTACCAGATGAAGGATCTCGGGTCTGCTCGAGCCTTTCTGGGCATGGAGCTCGAGCATGATCACTCCCATGGCATCCTACACATCCACCAGGCTGCCTATGTGCACACCCTATCCACTCGCTTCGCCGAGGACCTGCCCCTCGTGCCCAGCGAATCTTCACCCATGTCGCCTGATGGCCACGTAAAGCTAAAGAGTCCTGACCCAACCGTTGTGGGGGAGCCAGTTGAAGTGTTGGTTTGTGTGGCTTCCACCCGTCACGATCGACACTGCTAGTTTACCAATATACCCACATCCAGGACATATGGTGGAGGAGAGCGTGACGACACGACAGACCTTCAGGGTGTCTCGATACTTCTCTAGCATGCACGACAGTGCCTACGAGACGTAGTCGATGCGTTCCGGTAGCTCTGTGGGCTTGTCGGGAGCTAGGAGAGTTTTCTCGGTGGGTTGAGACCCACGCACCCGGTGGATTATATCGATGCGACGAGGAGACCCGATGGCTGTTGTGGGGCTTCCGATGTTCGAAAAGCCGTGTGTGGTGTCTGGACGCTGATTCTGAGATTTTTTGGCACTGTTCCTATTCTCTCGGTGGTCGAGACCCGGGTACTCGGAGAGCTGTTCCGGTGCCTCAAGAAGAGCACTGTTGTTGTTATCGTGGTGTACGCAGTGTGTTCTCCCCGCTGACCCGTTTGGGCTCAGCGGGGCTGACGGGGCCCGGTGCGGCTAGCTACCAGCACCTTTACTTAAGCCCGCTAGGGGCTCATTTGTACTCTCTCCTTGTTCTTTATATTTAGCGTTCCAGACTTAGCCAAATTCTTGCCGTCTTGCATCGTACTCACACACAGAGCTCATGTTCGTTTTTGCATCGGCCTGCATGCCCTTAAAATTATTTCCAATTTGGTATCAGAGAGCAAGGGGGCGTGTGAGCAGCAAAAGCAGCAGCAGTTGTCGGAATGCAAAGAGAATGCGCCACGTGGCGCCACGCCGGCAGCAGCGTGAGGGAGCGCGAAGCGACTGCACGTGAACGCCACAGGGGCGGTGAGCTGCACACAGCAGCAATAGCGACCGCGGTGGCAAGAGCAAAAGCAGCAGCAGCCACTACAGCAGCAGCGATAGCAGCAGCGTGCAGCAGCGTCGGCAGCAGCAGCAGCAGCAGCAATAGTAGCAACAGCAGCAGCGGCGGCAAAAGCCGCTGCAGCAGCGCATTAGCCGCTATAGTAGTAGCGTCAGCAGCAGCAGAATATAACAGCAGGAGTAGCATCTACTACAGCAGCGGCGGCACTAGTACCAGCATGCAAAAGCAAGCTACAGCCGCGGTAGCAACAAGCAGCAGCAGTAGCTGGTGTGCAGTTTAGGAATAGTAGCAGCAGCGGAAGCAGCAGTAGTAGCAGCGGCGGCAGCATCGAGCAGCAGCAGCAACTGCTGCTGCGTAGAGTAGCAGCGGCGAAAGCAGCAGCAACCGCAGCAGCTGCACCCGCCACTGTAGCTGCTGTTGTTGAAGGGCCTCGCAGCCCTCCTGTGAGGGCCCCCGCAACCTCGGAGGGGCCCCCTCGTCCCCCATCAGGGGGCCTCTCCGAGGGGAGGGGAGTCCTTCGGCCCCTTTTTTGCCCCCCTTCCCCTCTTTTCGAGGGGGCCCTCGGAGGGCCCCGTCGAGCCCCTCCAAGGGGCCTCTCGGAGGGCCCCGTCGTGCCCCTGCGAGGGGCCCCTCGAAGGGGCCCGTCGGCTCCGTCAGCCGATGGACGGAGGGAGGGGCAGACCCCCCCCCCACCCCTCTCACCTCCTCACTCACTCGCTCGCTCGCTCACCTCGCTCGCTCGCTTTTTTTTTGCGAGCGAGCGAGGATCAAAGAGGGGGGGTGGGTTGACTAGACATTGCCCCCTAAATTTTGTATTCCCCCCCAAAATCCTGACCTGCCCCCTTTCTAGGGGGCAATCTAGAACCGGGTGACAGCCAAACCCGGGGTGAGCAAAAAGAAAAAAAAGGAGAGGAGGGACGGGAAAAAAAAGCAGAGGGGGAGATAGAGGATGAAAAGGTGGCGGGTGAGGGAAAAAAAAAAAAAAAAAAAAAAAAAAT
>SZWC01006366.1:92583-104156 GCA_023375785.1 Penium margaritaceum | reverse complement strand
TTTGACCAATTTCGAGCCGGTTTTGAAAATTCTCCTCAACCGTCGATGACCAAGTATGTTTTTCTAGTTCGTAGAACATTTCTGGCACAGGTATAAAAAAAAACGTCTTCGAATTGAGTCGAAGGCACAGTGTTGTCTTGGAGGGGCCAGCATCTGGATGGTGATGGAGGCTGTTTCGTTACAACAGTCGATACCGGACACACGAGTGTTGCATTTTCGCCTGGCCTCCATTCTCCGCTGTCATCAGGTAGATCTCGCGGGCCGGCATAGATTTTCATCGCATAAACATCTTCAGCAGCCACTTCGATGTTTGTGATTTTTCCATCGAGCGACTCGGGCACCGTGTTGATGCACCCGAGATTTTCAGGTGCTGTTAACATCTAGATGAAAAGGTAATCGCTACAGTAATGCGATTTTCCTTACGTCATGAACTTCGCAAACGTACAATTTTGCACATGCTGGGACCTATCCACTGGATTAAGTGGAACAGGGTTGACAGGTTCACCGGAAGAGACGAGCATTGCCGTAGCATCTCGCTAGCTCATGATATTCATCCCTTTTCTCTCTTTCCGGCGTTCCCATTATTTACCTCGCCATTTCGAAGAACGCAACATTTTTCAAAACAATTCCTTTCCTGCATATGAAAAGAGGAAAGGTCTCGTTTCCTTGTAAAAGCTCGTGCGATCACTTCTAGACATGTTTTCTTCAAAATTCTCCTTAAACTTTAAAAAACACTATCACGATGCTCCTTTCTGAAAACATGCTTTCCGATGATACGCGGGAAGACGCGGTAGGAAGGCGCGAGGAGACAACGACACGGGAAAAACATCGCAGAGGCCACAAGGCACCCACAAGGGAGGGCAATACAAACAATGCTGCCAAGCATGCCCTGCGACTGCATAGTAGAATTAGAGAAGAGGAGAAGGAGCACACGTTGACAGGTGAGGGCCACGAGCGCAGGCAGGGAGAGGCGGTACGATATGAACTGGGTGAGAAGGTAGGACACAAGACGTAAAGGGAGAGAAGGGAAGCACCAAGGGGTGCAACGTGGGAAGGGACACACTCGGAAGCGACAAGAGGGAAGGGAAAGAGGACTGACTACACCACGACATGATGCAAAGACAAAGGATACACTAGACGAGGCGAGATTATGAGAGAGCGCGAGAGAGAAAGAAGGAAACCAGAGTGAGAGACAGGGATGAAAGAGAGCTAGTTGGGGGGAGAGAAGGGGCAAGAGAGAGAGAGAGAGAGAGAGAGAGAGAGAGAGAGAGAAAGCTGGAGCAAAAGAGCGGTGTCAAAGGCAACAGCGGCGGCAGCGATGACGACGACAGCGGTGGCGGACAAGAAAAATCAAAGGCAACGATGAAGGGGGGTTACGACAGCAACAAAGAAGACAGAGATAACAACGAAAGTGAGGTTGGGGAAGAGATGGAGGGGGCGAGGGGGTGATACCGGATGGATGGAGGGAGGTGTTGNGAGAGAGAGAGAGAGAGAGAGAGAGAGAGAGAGAAAAAGCTAGAGCGAAATACCGATGTCAAAGGCAACAGCGGCGGCAGCGATGACGACGACAGCGGTGGCGGACAAGAAAAATCAAAGGCAACGATGAAGGGGGGTTACGACAGCAACAAAGAAGATAGAGATAACGACGAAAGTGAGGTTGGGGAAGAGATGGAGGGGGCGATGGGGTGATACCGGATGGATGGAGGGAGGTGTTGAGATTTACCAGTCTCAGCGGTCGGGTTCTCCTCAAAAGGTCTCAAGATCCTACAAGGAATTTTTCTAAGCTTTGAAGTTCATTTCCTCACAAGAGAGAAGGCAGCCTGTGACCCTTCAGTTACCAGTTGCCCTTTACCTTCCTGGTGACCCTTCATCTTCCTGATACACTTCAGATGTCTTGGTGGGTTGTGAAACTACCCAAGAGGTCATGTAACCACCCAGGTAGTTATGCAACCACCCCAAGAGGTTGTGCAACTTCTTGTAACCTCCCAGCCAGGAGCATCCAAAGGGGGACCTGCCTCAAGACTACTTAAAGGACCATCAAGTCACTAAGTGACTCATGCCTTCAGTCGTCAACCCAAGCAGCCGACCTCCAGACACTCCCAGCTCCAGGGCTGCAAGTGCTTCCTCTAGCACTTGGACCCTAGTATAGTGTACATCAGACATCTTCACTGAGGTTCCTTGGTGAGAAGGCATCCAGGGCAAACGCCCTGTGGTTCAAGCTACACCCAATTCCTGCCTTCAGCACTCGGTGTGCTACTCTGCTTGTACAACTACAACACCTACGACTACTACGCGTCTCGTTTGCAGACTTAGAGTGAGTTAGCTATGTGGATTCAGGTCCTTGTACATACTTCTCCATATGACGTTTAAGTATAAGAATATACTAACTAACTCTGTGTGCTAAATCTTGTGTTCAAGTGTGCGTTCACCAATTAATGTTCCTGTTTTCTTGTTAGGAGGGTGTGAGGGTGGGGGGGGAGGAATGGAGGGAAAGAGGGAGGGAGGCCGGATGCAAGGATGGAGGGATCGAGGGAGGATAGTGGAGATGGAGGGATGAACAGAGGAAAAACGATAGGGTAGTAGGTGGGACAGAGGGATCAAGGGAGGGAGGGTGGTGATGGAGGAACGGAGGGATTGTGGGAAGGAACAATGGGGGGAGGGTTGTGATGGAGGAATGGAGGGATTCAGGGAGAGAGCCCTAATGGAGGGATGGAGGGAGCAAGGGAGAGAGGCTAGGAGGTGGGATGGAGGGATCAAGGGAGAAAGGGTGATGATGCAGGAATGGAGAAATCAAGGTGAGAAACGAGGGGGGGAGGTTCGTGGTGGAGGAATGGAGGGATCGAGGGAGAGAGGTCCGATGCAAGGATGGAGGGAGCGAGGGAGGAGAGTGGAGATGGAGGTATGGAGGGAGCAAGGGAGAGAGGCTAGTAGGTGGGACGGAGGGATCGAGGGAGGGAGGGTGGTGATGGAGGAAATGAGGGATCAAGGGAATGAACCAGGGGGGGAGGGTCGTAATGGAGTAATGGAGGGATCGAGGGAGGGAGGGTGGTGATGGAGGAAATGAGGGATCAAGGGAATGAACCAGGGGGGGAGGGTCGTAATGGAGTAATGGAGGGATTGAGGGAGAGACACCCGATGGAGGGAGGGAGGGATGGAGGGAGGAGGAAGGAGATAGAGGAATGAAGGGATGGAAAGAGAGGAATTAAGGGAGAGACTGAGGGGTTAAAGGGATGGAGGGAGCGAGGGAGGGAGGACAGAAGACAAAGGGATTAGGGGGAGAGAGGGAGGGAGGTCACATGCAAGGATGGAGAGAGCGAGGGAGGAAAGTGGAAATGGAGGGATGGACAGAGAAAGGGAGAGAGGTTAGTATTTGGGATGGAGCGATCGAGGGAGGGAGGGAGGTGAAAGAGGAATAGAGGGATCAAGGGAAGGAATCAGGGGGAGGGTCGTGATGGAGTAATAGAGGGATCAAGGGAGAGAGACCCGATGGAGGGAGGGAGGGATGGAGGGAAGAGGAAGGAGATAGAGGAATGGAGAGCTAGAGAGAGAGGGATCGAGGGAGAGAATGTGGAGATGGAGGGATGGAGGGAGCGAGGGAGGAAGGACTAAAGACAAAGGGATAAGGTGGAGAGAGGGAGGGAGGCTTGATGCAAGGATGGAGGGAGCAAGGCAAGGTAGTGGAGATGTAGGGATGGAGGGAGCAAGGGAGAGAGGCTAGAAGGTGGGATGGAGGGATCGAGGGAAGGAGGTTGGTGATGGAGGAACGGATTGATTGAGGGAAGGAACGAGAGAGGGAAGGGTCGTGATGGAGGAACGGAGGGATCAAAGGAGATGGACCCGTTGGAGGGAGGTAGGGATGGAGGGAGGAGGGATTAGATAGAGTGATGGATGAATGGAGGGAGAGGGATTGAGGTAGAGAGGGTGGAGAGGGAGGGATGGACATAGCAAGGGAGGGAGGATAGAAGACATATAGATGGGGGGAAGAGAGGGAGGGAGGCTAGATAGAGGGATGGAGGGAGTGGGGGGAGAGAGGCTAGAGGGAGGGATAGAGGGATGAAGGGAGCGAAGGAGAGAGGGTGAAGATGGAGGAATGGAGGAAGTCAGGGAAGGAGGCTAGACGGAGGGAGGGGGGAGGACGGGACCAAGGGGAGGAGGGAGTGGGGATGATAAGGGAAAAAAAGAGGAAGAGGGGGAGAACAATGAGGAGAACGGGGCTGAAGACAAGGATGGAGATGAGGACGCCAAGGAGACAGAGAGAGCTATGGAGAGAGAGAGAGAGGGAGAGAGGGGGGAGAGAGAAAAGGGGGGAGGGGAAGTGAAGTGAAGATCGGAGGGGGGAGAGGAGAGGTGGAAAGGGAGGCTGAAGAGAGGGTGGGGGAGAGAGGGAGGGAGGGAGAGAGAGAGAAAGAGAGAGAGAGTGTGGCATGGACAAAGAGAGAGAGAGCGAGATAGAGAGAGATAAAGAGAGAGGGGGGGTAGGGTAGGGGCTGGTTTGGGAGCAGAGAGAGGGAGAGGGAGAGAGAGAGAGAGAGTGAGAGAGAGGGAGAGGGAGGAGAAAGAGGGAGGGAGAAAGAGGTGGAGAGGGAGGGGGGTTTTGGCGTAGGCAAGGGTGGAGGCACGGTAGGGGCAGAGGTGGAGATGGAGGATGAGGTGGAGGAGGAGGCGGAGGCGGAGGTGGAGGGGGAGGTGGAGGCAAAGGAGAAGGAGAGGACATGGGCGGAGGTGGAGGTGGAGGCGGAGGCGAAGGCAAAGGCGGAGGTGGAGGAAGAGGTGGAGGCGGAGGTGGAGGAGGAGGTGGAGGCAAAGGCGGGGGCGGAGGTTGAGGTGGAGGTGGAGGTGGAGGCGGAGGCGAAGGCAAAGGCGGAGGTGGAGGAAGAGGTGGAGGCGGAGGTGGAGGAGGAGGTGGAGGCAAAGGCGGGGGCGGAGGTTGAGGTGGAGGTGGAGGTGGAGGCGGAGGCGAAGGCAAAGGCGGAGGTGGAGGAAGAGGTGGAGGCGGAGGTGGAGGAGGAGGTGGAGGCAAAGGCGGGGGCGGAGGTTGAGGTGGAGGTGGAGGTGGAGGCGGAGGCGAAGGCAAAGGCGGAGGTGGAGGAAGAGGTGGAGGCGGAGGTGGAGGAGGAGGTGGAGGCAAAGGCGGGGGCGGAGGTTGAGGTGGAGGTGGAGGTGGAGGCGGAGGCGAAGGCAAAGGCGGAGGTGGAGGAAGAGGTGGAGGCGGAGGTGGAGGAGGAGGTGGAGGCAAAGGCGGGGGCGGAGGTTGAGGTGGAGGTGGAGGTGGAGGCGGAGGCGAAGGCAAAGGCGGAGGTGGAGGAAGAGGTGGAGGCGGAGGTGGAGGAGGAGGTGGAGGCAAAGGCGGGGGCGGAGGTTGAGGTGGAGGTGGAGGTGGAGGCGGAGGCGAAGGCAAAGGCGGAGGTGGAGGAAGAGGTGGAGGCGGAGGTGGAGGAGGAGGTGGAGGCAAAGGCGGGGGCGGAGGTTGAGGTGGAGGTGGAGGTGGAGGCGGAGGCGAAGGCAAAGGCGGAGGTGGAGGAAGAGGTGGAGGCGGAGGTGGAGGAGGAGGTGGAGGCAAAGGCGGGGGCGGAGGTTGAGGTGGAGGTGGAGGTGGAGGCGGAGGCGAAGGCAAAGGCGGAGGTGGAGGAAGAGGTGGAGGCGGAGGTGGAGGAGGAGGTGGAGGCAAAGGCGGGGGCGGAGGTTGAGGTGGAGGTGGAGGTGGAGGCGGAGGCGAAGGCAAAGGCGGAGGTGGAGGAAGAGGTGGAGGCGGAGGTGGAGGAGGAGGTGGAGGCAAAGGCGGGGGCGGAGGTTGAGGTGGAGGTGGAGGTGGAGGCGGAGGCGAAGGCAAAGGCGGAGGTGGAGGAAGAGGTGGAGGCGGAGGTGGAGGAGGAGGTGGAGGCAAAGGCGGGGGCGGAGGTTGAGGTGGAGGTGGAGGTGGAGGCGGAGGCGAAGGCAAAGGCGGAGGTGGAGGAAGAGGTGGAGGCGGAGGTGGAGGAGGAGGTGGAGGCAAAGGCGGGGGCGGAGGTTGAGGTGGAGGTGGAGGTGGAGGCGGAGGCGAAGGCAAAGGCGGAGGTGGAGGAAGAGGTGGAGGCGGAGGTGGAGGAGGAGGTGGAGGCAAAGGCGGGGGCGGAGGTTGAGGTGGAGGTGGAGGTGGAGGCGGAGGTGGAGGTGGAAATGGAGGAAAAGGCGTTGGCGGAGGTGCAGGAGGAGGTGGAGGCAAAGGCGGGGGCGGAGTTTGAGGTGGAGGTGGAGGTGGAGGTAGAGGCAAGGTGGAGGTGGAGGTGGAGGTGGAGGTGGAGGTGGAGGCAAGGGCGGAGGCGGAGGTTAAGGTGGAGGTGAAGGCGGTGGCGAAGGCAAAGGCGAAGGTACAGGTGGAGGCGGAGGCGAAGGAGAAGGCAGAGGTAGAGGTGGAGGTGGAAGTGGAGGTGGAGGAGGTGGCGGAGATGAAGGCACAGGCAGAGGCGGATGCGAAGGTGGAGGTGGAGGTGCAGGCAAGAGGAAGAGGGGGAGGGGATGGGTGGGATCAATGAATGAGACAAGGACGAGGAAGGGGGAGCATTTCTTGTCCATGGCGTTGTTTTCACAATATTTTAAATACAAAGACAAAATTTTGAAAACAATGGATCGTAGAAATGGCGCCTAGAGCTAATAGTTGAATCATTCACTTTAGGTGTGTGCTCAATACCATTATCATCAAAACAAGAAATGGTTCTCAAAACAAAAAAAAAACCATTGATGGATGGGAAAGAAACATTCTCAGAGGAGAGCAACAGAGAGGAAGTGGCTGCAAAGAGCATGCGACAAAGAGATCATGAGAAAGCGTGTGAGCCAGAATAAAAACAAAAGAAAACAATGGAACAAGGGGAAATGGGTCACTAAGGCTATTTAAGGAGGTAGAAAGAAGGAATGAAATGGGGTATCTCACCATCAAGGCAACATGGAAGGATAAATGTCCCAACATCTTGTTTTTCCTCAAATGCAAGTCAAGCTTCCAAGTATTCTTGAGTAAAGTGCTATATTCAAAGACCAAAGGACGATTATCTTGACATCACTCAATTCAAAAAGTGACTAATACGTAGTTGAAAGAACAAAAAAGGAAGGTTGTCATATGAACGTAGAGAATAGAAATGAAGAGAAAACTGGGGCCACAATGAAAAGCATATAGTTTTTTTGTCAAAGGCAATAGGTATTGCATTGGTTCTCCAAATAGTGTTCAAAATGCGTCGTAGAATTCCAAAACAAACTAAACATGGTTGCATCTTTTACATGACTGAAGTTGAAAACACAAAAAAAAAAATACATTCGAAACATGAAATGCATCATAAGGGTTATGTTAGATTCTTAAGACCAACATGACACACATGTGCACAAGAACTCATTTTTTTAAATCACTATATACGTTGACAATCTTATCTAGAAAATTCACTCTTGTGGAGGGGATGGAGATAGTTTGCATTTATGGACAAAAAGGTTAGGTGAGTTTCACTCGTGGTTTGCATGTCCAATGGCATAAAATTAACTTACTATCCAAGTCAAGGTTCAATTCCGACAGAAGATTCATTAACATAGAAAAGAACAATCAATGCAAAATACATCAAGGTCTAACGAGGATTTTAGTGGTCCACGTTTAAATGACTTCTAGGGTATATCCCTTTGATCACTTATAACCCATGCACATGTACATACCTTCCCCTATATAGTGCTTGATGCAAGCAATTTAGAGATATTACATCAATTCCTTGCTCGAATCGGATTGTCTACCCATCAAGATCGCACTTAAGAATGTCCAACCGATAAGCTTGATCCTGAGTTGATGAAAAAGCAAAGAATATGAAATCCACGAATTGCGTGCAGGAGTAGCAAAACAACACAATGATCATTCCCCATCATGAACACACATCTAGAGCCTTGTTACAATTGATTCAATACAAATTTCGAACTTGAGGAAATTGATGCCCAACATCTAAAATTAATTGATACACAATATTTGTAAAGTATGCTTGATGATTGCACACAAATACAATTTTGTTTCATGTAAAACGTTAAGGGGTGTGCACCAATTTTTATTTGTTATTGGATATCCCAAGCACAATGTGAATCTGAATGGCCTTTATGCATTATTGTTGGCACTTGATGGGAAGATTTTATAAGCTCAGGTTTCAAAATTTCTTCATGAGTCAAGGTAGCTTAATTCTACTTGAATTCTTTCAAGTGCTACCAGAGGATTATTTGGTCCTTGTAGTTGTCACGTTTTAAATTTTTCATACTTTTTGGGGTGGTTCTCCTAGTACCCTTGTGCTAATAACTGTGCTTAAATTTTGCGAAATTCATGTTTACAATTTGGTGTGAAACCATTCACATCACAACGAGAAAAATATTACATCTGTGTCTGTTTATGTGCACACAAGATGATGACACACAAGAGGTTGTACGCACTCTAAGGTGCCAAAGAAGCAAAATCAATCACTATGTTTGCATGCACAGGTCTTTATGGCACACTTAGTTTACATCTAGATGTGATGCTCATCAAACGCCAACACAAAAACGACTTGTGTTTCCTTTTGGTGTTAGAAATCTTGGAAGTAGAATCAAACAAGTTATTCACCTACGAAACCTTAAATTATGATAGGAATCCAATGCAAAACAAATATAATAATTTTGAACAAATTCATGGAACGATAGAAAATTTGCGTAAAGAATTCCGCCTCACGCATAACTCACCAGAAAGTTGGAGACATTCTTCACTATAATTTAAGTCAATAAAAAATCATGATTTTATTAGTTTTTTGTGAAAGTTTTCTGTTGAGGAAGTGAAATGTTTTATCTTGTTACAAAACCCCATCCCTGACAGTCACCTACATTAGATAGTTACTCCATGACAAAATGGTACAATAAGAAAGCTTGTGCAAGACCGGCCAAAGAATGGGGTAGTATCAAATGGTATTGATGGTCTTTAGATGATAGGATGAGAAAGCTAAATGAAATAGGACAATGGGCTTTCTTCAATTTGCGAAGACCGATAAAAATCAATTTGGCAATGTTATGACCTTGAGACTCCACAAATAGTTGAGTCACGTCAAATGGAGATTTGTGGATAGTGGTTTCCATCCTTGAACGACACCGCAAAGAAATAAGGTGATATCCACCATACATATTTAAAGAATGTTCTTGATCATCATTCGCCCCATGGACTCCACCATTAGGCATTGATGAAATGAAAGTCATGCCAATTTTTACTCTCTTTGTCAATTGACTACAAGGCACCATTCCACCTTCTCATCAACCTGCATTGGCAAATGTCAAAACTAAAATGAGAAAACATGTGAGAATCCCAACAAATACAATAACACCATCAACATTGTCAACAATTTTAGTACCTTTTTTCGATCACCAACATTAATCCTATTATCACCACCAGCCTTTTATCATTATTCTCCATAAGCAACAAAAATCCCACCTTTTTTCTGCACAAAAGCATTGAGTGATCGAGGACCATCCACACCAGTGGTGGAATTTATGTCAGAACATAAAGAGAAGGCAAGCGTGCCTAAGGATCTTAGATAATAGGGAAGAAGTACCAAAGAGGTAGAAAACTCAAATTACTACATAATTATTGAATAAGGGCATGTTTAACATGGAAAAAAGTATATCCATCCTCCAACCATCATCAAGGGTTATCATGAGCTGGCTATGGGGGACGAAGGTGCACAAATCAGTCTTTCTTGAGTTGCAGAGGTAGGCAATGACATCTCCACATGCACACTTATTGCAATAGGCCTTTTTACAAGAATTGAATGACATTAACATATTTGATATGTGGGAGACGGTATACTTGCCACATGGATATAATGTAGACATGATAATGATAATGTTTGTGATAAAAAACCAATAGGATGATACGATTCAAAAATACAGACCACATGTCATACCAAAAGTGTATATTTTGCAAACACTCAGGTGGTTTGAGTTTGGTTGCAATAGAAGCACAATTTCATTGTGAAGGAATTCATGTAGACGTGTCGAATTCTTTTCTTCATGGACTGTTAAGAAAAGTGATTCACATGATACATCAAAAGGAGTGGACAACGGTAGTGGTTTGGTGGATGGAGGATGTGCAAGGACTTGTGGAAACCACTCTCTTTTTGTTCGAGGTGAATGGTGATCCATCTTAGTTTTTCTAGTGTATGTTCATAATCTCCTTATCTTCTCTCCATCATTTAGAGAGGTTTCTTGTATTAAGAAGCTATTGAATAAATGATGTAAAATGAAGGACTTGAATGAGGAAATCACGTTTCAGAAGATGGAGGCTAGGCACAACAAACAGGAAGGATGAATTGACATAGGACATCAATGCTCACTGAAATGTTTGACCACAAAGTATGCGGATATCTTAAAAGGTGTGAAATCTATGCTACCTTCCTTATATTGAAAGGGAAAATAGGGAAAATTGATGCAACCAGCCATAATATCGGCAATGAGGTTGATAATTGCCTACACCGATGGAATGCGGGCACCTTGATGTATGATTGTATTACAACTTAACAAGACATCACATACGAAGTTTGCCTTCTCCTTGTTTAGTGCTCTTGAAAATTTCTTCACATTATTTATGCCTTTTGCAACAATGTGGACATACGAGCAAGTGTTCATTGATATCAATTTGTGGTCTCCAATCAGTAGGATTCATTTGTACTAACTATGTGGGGGATGAGGTAAGAGCACATAGCACGATAAGGTACGTCTTCAATGTTGGAGGGGATCGGTCTTATGGTCAAATAGCAAGAAAACTGGCATCTACACAAGTTCAAAAGAAGTGAATTATGTGGCACTTCGTAAAGTACCAAAGAAGATTAGGAGGTTGCACATCATATAACATGACTTGCACATACCCATTCTTTAGGTACCCCTCATGGGTGGCATCCAAAGGTGCGCTCAAGGTGACTTGAACATAGGTGCACAATCGTAGCACCAAACACATGGTGATGATAGTGATGTTTTGCAAATCACCGTGATCAAGATGCACCACACATTGCAAGTGTCCCCATTCATGATGTTTGTTTTCTTCAACAACGTGCAGACTTTGACACCATGGGGTAACGTACCACTTTTCTCTATTCTCTTGCAAATTCCTATGGCTTGTATGGCTAAGACTCAAAAATAGTGAGGTGTAAGGGAGGTCATTTGAATAATTGTTACATGCTCTGTATTTTTCTTCTTCATATTTATCACATATAAAGAACTTTTGCGCTACTTTTTGGAAACGTATCACAATTTCCATGCTTTGCTTAAGTAATCCATGAGCTCCCCACTCATGGGGGTTACGTAATGTGGCCTTTCAGGCAATCCATTTTGCTTATTTGAATCTCATATCATTTCTTATTCCCCTTACAATGTTGTAAATTTAGGGATGCGGGCCATTCTTGCTTCTTTAGTACTTGGTTTTTGTTTTGATAATACCACTATGGCTTTGTGTGTGTGTATGTGTGTTTGTGTGTGTGTGTGTGTGTGTGTGTGTGTGTGTGTGTGTGTGTGTGTGTGTGTGTGTGTGTGTGTGTGTGTGTGTGTGTGTGTGTGTGTGTGTGTGTGTGTGT
>SZWC01006366.1:57419-69246 GCA_023375785.1 Penium margaritaceum | reverse complement strand
CCTACGTATTTCCCCCCCCCCCCCGTCTGTCTCCTACACTCCGCTCCTCTTGTGTTTTGTGTCTCCAGTTGGTGGGTGTGCAGGTCCTTCACTTCTTGGCCATGTCCGGGGGCGCCTATCATTGGGCGGATCGCCTCGGTCGATTGGGCGCAAACAGCATTGCTCGTGCTCTTGGTAAGGTGCTTCTGACGAGGCGCTTCTTGACGGGTGCTTCTAGGGCGGTGCCTTCCATGCGTGGCTCCTGGTAAGGGTGCTCCCGTCCAGTTCCTCCCGACTGGTGCTGCTCGTGGGGTGCTTCCAGCGACCTTCAACTGGTGGACTACCTCTAGTGGGCTATTCCTGATAAGGTGCTCTTCTGGTGCCTATCTAGATGCCTCTGGCGGTGTGTACTTGCGCAAGCGCTTCTAGGTGCTGCCTCCACTTGGGTGCTTTTGGTAGCGTGCGAGTTGTTGTCGTCGTCCGCCTAACGGCGCATGCGTGTCACCCGGCTGTGTCTTTCTCCTAGTGTGGCTTGTACCATAGTGTTCAAGCATTCTGCATGCGCCGCCTACCTTCACATTAGCTATCGAGACAAAGAAACAAACATTACTAGCGCACCTAGATTAGTCTTGCCTTTTTTGGGTGTGTTCTAGCCTAGTTTTGTCCTTACTCCTCGTGCGACATAGGCCAAAACATTGGGTTGCGCTTGCTGTTGATCCGCTCGTAGTTGGCCCTAAGCGTGCTTTGCTTCTTCTCTATGGTTTGCCATGCTGGGTGGCAAACCACTTGAATCTAAGCCACGCGATCCGATAAGGGTCCGCGTGGCTTGCTCTCCAACTTGATTCTTATCAAACAAGTTCCTAACTTTTGCCTCAATCCTAATTTATACGTCTATGTCTTATGTCTTGATCCTCCTTAGCTCCTGAGAGCTTTCCCCCTCACAGCTCTCGAGAGCTCTCGCCCCCTCTCACAATCGCAAAACCGAAGTTGGCCCCGCGACCAGCTATCGGCATCTCCCCTCACAAGAACCAAGAGCCACCCGGCTCTTCGTTGTTTCCAACTCCCGCCACTCCTCTTCCCCCTCTCCTCTGACCTCATTCTCCTTCTACACTATTCAATAACAACTCCATCTCTTTATTAACTAATAAAGGTGTATAATGTGTATTTGTAGTGGTTTTAATAACGCATGTGTTAAGTGTGTTATGTAAAACACCAAAAACATCTCATCGTCAAATGAACAAATGTCTGGACAAAATCAAAAATTATCATAACGTGTTCACTTATGACAAGAAAATATATGCCTATACCTCAAAAAGACAACACATTGTTCTACAGATAAAGGTATACCTTGAACGCTCACCAACAATTAAACTATCTACATTATTCTTGACAGCAACAATCAATTCAACACTAAAGAAAATTGCATTGATTCGAAGATAGTAAATCGAAGAGGATGCTTCTAAAAGAAACTTCAGCATAACCTTAAATGATGGATCAAATATTTTTCCAAGAAGTTTTCCTTAACCTAAGACCATTCTAATGCACACTACTTATTTGAAAAAGATCTCGATTGAGCACCTGTTTCAAAACATACTGCTTGCATAACAGTGAGCATGACCAAGTGCGTGAGAAAACCCTCCTTTTCATAGGGAGAAGTATCCAATGCATACCATTTTACTTCAATCATGGAAAACAATGTACAAAACATGCATGGAAAACATAGAAAACATGCACACAAAGAGCTTATCCAATACATCTTGGTGCATTGATCACGACATCAAGTAGTTGATATCAATTGGTATGATGGATGATAATGTTGACCCACTTTCTTTTTACAAATTGTTTGGTGGTTGAATGACATCATCTGTGATGTTTTCTAGCAAAAGTGATACTTTGATTAGAATTCCCATGTCATGACTATGTCATACGTAGTTTGAAAGACGAAGTGTCATTACGCTCACTTTCATCCTACAGGGATGACATCATGGTACTTGTACGAAATGTGTATTGGATAAATGTTTCCCTTTCAGTGGCTTTTTACATCATCATTCATGGCCACTATAAACAGATCCATTTCATTGAACATGTTGACAATAACACTAGTGACCAAGTTTTTAATGGCCAACCATTGACACCCTTTCACTTGGTGCTTGATGGAAAAAGGTTGTTACGCCCATCTTGTATGAACTATCAAAAGCACATGAGTGTAGCATAAAACATGTGAAAAAACGAGGTCAAACAATGTAACTCCTCAAAGGAAGACCTTAAAGGAGAGTTGTAATTTTCCTCAAAAGCAAGAGCACCTTCACGGGACCTCAAATTTGCAATACACCAAACGTATTGATCAAAGACTATAAACTCACATTGTGACATGTCACAATATGGACAAGTTGCAAAATGTGAACAAATTTTGAAGGCATCACCTTTAGTCACTAACCACTTTCATTTCTTCATAAAAATGGAGAAATGAAAGTGCTTATAATTATTTCAAGGTTTTGAATTCATGCAAACGTTGTTGAACATTAAGGTTATGAACAGTTTACACCTATTGCCTAATGAAAACATTCTAAGATAATATGACAATATCTTAGTTTTCCAGGAACCAACTTCAACATGATTGAAATCATTTAATGGATAAGGATTGGGAACCAAACATTATCACCATGCAGACAACCTACAAGCTAGTTAACTCATTCATTTATTGCATATACACCCAAAGTTTTTAGGAGTGACTTAAAACATAAGAAGTTGTCATTTTAAAGAAGCCTCAAATTTTTTGGTGTCATGTTTCAATACTCTACTAGTGTATGCCATGCTCTTTTGACATCTTGTAATTGAATTTTGATTGTGCCAAAGGTACTTTGTAGCACATCTTGTATCATAAAATGTTCGAAAGAAAGCCAACAACAGGTGTTGAAACAAAACCAATCACTTGTCTTGTTCGAAAAGGAAACCTCTCTTTTTAACAACACCACAAGTGTCAACAGATGTGATTTTTCATCCATGGATGGAATTCACATTTGCATATGGTGTAGCCAAAATACAATTGATCAACCAAAACTTCATGATGAAATAACTAAATCCCTTATTTTTCTTGATGGTTCAATTTATTTACATCGTGGAATGCAAATACAACTTCTTTTGGGATGTTCCTACCATGTTATCAATAATAGTCGTATTTTGTCAGATGTTGAAGAGCAAAATTTCCTCTAAGAACACCTTGAGTAACGTCTTTGTAATGAACATATTGAGTACAAGTTTGAAATGTTCATAATAGTAGACGCTAAAGCAGAAAAAATGATTAGTGTTGAGGAAAGACCCCCAAAGTCGTACTATTAGGATTCATTTTCCAACAAGATAGGTCTTCTTAAAAGATGTGTGTTCTCCTATCCGATGAAGGGAATACAAACTACCTCAAAATATGCTAAACTCAAAATTCATATGAATGGGTTCCCAAATGGAATCGAACAACATAATCATGGATTTAGATAAACATTTTCAAAACTGATTATCTAAAGATCATTCGATATGCCTTTTTAGTCTTTTGTCAAAATCAAGTGGAATCAACACTTCAACATTTCCTTACAATATGCATCATATTAAGTGATAGCATGGTCCACATATTCAATGAAAACCATGTCATCAAGACAATGTCACTAGAGGAGATCCACCAAAATGTTTAAAAATACCGGTGGTTGTTATTTGATAATGAGGTTCATTTGGTAATTTATGCTTATGTATTGAGGAGCCAAAGCCCAAAACATTAAAACATGCTATAGATTCAAGTTCTTCTCTATCTCGTAAGATATCCCTTGAATGGATTTGAGCCCAAAGGAGTATCAGGATGATGAATCTATTACATCATTCCACCTCCACCCTTATAAAGATGCTAGGGTCTTGTTTCTGATGTAGGTATGCCACATAAGACAAAAAATATACGCACAAAATTTATGGAAAATCCTTTGTATTCACATGTTTTAATATAATCCTTAGTAACTTGTCATGTGAAGAATTTTTTTGACCTCTGTCATTCACATGTACAAAACGTCTCCCTTACATACGTGTTGTCTTATCCCTACTTAACTTCAAAGGTATGAATTCAAAACATCTCAATTGGTTATTGTAAAAGTTTTGATCTTTATGAGGTTTTCAAGAAAATCATGGTGCGCATATAACCTTAAAACAACCTTTCCTTTCTCATTTACCTCATTCTTTGTAGGAGAATCATTGATGTTATGTTCCTCGTGGTAAAATGGATAAAGGTGATGTTATGATATATTATTTTAGATGAAATCATGATTTGTTCATGCTCTCTTGTCTATCAAATGTGAATGAATGCTTTCCAATAGAAATTTATAAATAATGTCTTGTTTATTACCAAATACCCATTTTTACGAGAGGATTCATTGTGTAAAATGAAAAGAAAGGTAGTAATCTGTTCTTTTACCTTTAATAAGTCAAAGTTTTGTATATTCACAAACACTAGTTATGCTGAGGACTCTCATATTTGTTTTTGAATCTGAGTTTCTTTGATGAAATGGAAAGATGAAACAAACAGAAAATGAAAACATCTTGTAACTAGAATACTTGGCTTTCATAAAAGAGGTGATTATGGATTGTTTCTTTCTTTAGAATACAAATGTAATCTACTGTAGTCAAGAGTATTAATGCCTTTTTTCCGTTTCACTATTCATGTTTTCAAAAGTCTTCATTTGTTTTCACTCTTTTACATGACGGTATTATTTTGAATATTATACAATTTGTTTGCAAACATATGCTTATTCATCTTATGGTTTATTGTTTTCAGCCCTACGTTACGCCGTTGACTATCATTGTTACTGCCCCATACCTTGATTTTTCCTGTAAAATCTCAAGTATAACTAGTATTAAACAGTTATCTTTCAAAAATACAAGTGTGGTGGGTGTTTTCAAGGGCGGGAATTCTTCTAGGCCTCGAAATAGAGTGGCTTAGAATTTCCCTTTTTTACAAAGGTAGATTGGTGTCAATAAAAATATTTGTATTCGTAAATTATTATGTCGATAAAGCTAAATCAGTCCAGAAATTTGGTTCAGTTATACTTAGTAAACTTTGCATGGTTCACCCCATTACATATCTGCTAAGTTCTTTTATGTTCACTAGTTGAAATCAATCGCTTTCCCTTCACTCACCGGCCGTCAGTGTTTGAGCCATTTACCTGACCTTACCTTTAAAAGTGCATGGGAAAATGGTTTTTTGAAACCACCCTACTTTATGAAACGTTTTGGGTTATATTCTGGTTTGGGGTTCTCCCACGATGAGCAGTTTCAAGGCTTGGGTGGTACCCTTAAACAAAGGTTGAGTCTATTTGCCAAACCTTTTTTGACGTGCAAGATTGATTTCAGGCCGAACAGACCTGGTAACGACTAAATATAGGCGAGTAAAAATCAGATGAGCTATTTTATCCAAGTCGGCTACATTGCCGCGAAAGAAAAGCCCATGGGAAAAGAGACTTTAAAACGGATGTCGGACGAATCTGAACGGGTCCTTCTTAACGTTATAAAGAAGGTACCTTGCGATCTTGAGGCCGTACCTCTGGTCGCTACCTGTCATGGGTGGGGCCCATGGTCGTGTCATTTATCATTGTTGTTTTGAGTTTCAAATCGTATCAATCGACGACTGGATCATCGGATTTGCTTCATCGGCCACGGTTCGGGAAGGGATGCCAGAAAACCGCCCTGGTGTTCACAAGTGCGGAGGGTCTGTGTTGTGGACAGTGGAGGGCACATGCGACGGGAAACTACGAAACTTCCTCGACTCTAAGATAATGATGTCAGGAAACTAATGGGCGGGAATTACGTTGCAGCGCACCCTTCGAAGCTGGCTTTCGTCGCGTGCCTTACGAATGGTTATGGAAAAAATTTCAATTGGAGTGAGGCTAGTTATCGTTGAAATCGGTTGTTGGGGCTCCTCATCTATCTATTCCAGCTATGACCACAACTTTTTGTCAGCATGTCTTTAGCCTTAAAGTTGCCTAGGCTGCATAGCTCAGCACACCACGTCAATCCGTTCAGATGAACTCAAGGCTTCCCTCCTCCAAGAATTCTAGCGTGCCCCACACAGAACACATATTTAATGGATTTGGCCCAACAATCCCCAACTTCACCAATCACATGCGAACATGAATAATTGGAACCTCGTTATGCATCCCTGCTCACGAAGAAACGCTAAGGATCAGACGAATTATGCCCGTCTTCTTATCGGCGATGGTGATGAATGCTAGGCCGCCCACAATTCATAGACTCCTCTTGTCCTTCAATAAATGCGCAACGACCTTTCCAACAGCGTCCAACAACCGATTTCAACGACACCCAGCCACGCCCTCCATCTTCAGCCTCCTCGGCGTGACCTTACCTTCATGATTTCATCGCTTGCCGATTTAAGCATGGGACGATTTGCTATTTGCATATATTTTATCACATAATCCAGGTCTTGAACCTCCTCACTACCTGTAGCGTGGGCCTCTCCTCATGGCTTGAATGGGTCCTTCGCCTAAGGGTCGTTGGACGGATTGGATTGAGGGTCAAATACCATCAATCAGCAAGGTTTTGGCCTAATGGTCCAAGCTTCGCATACCAATTTGCTATATTTGTATGACAACATCAAAATTTAAGTCCCTTTGTAGATGCCGAAGGCGGGTCAACTTCAAGTTATAAAAATCGAATAGATGACCTTGTTCATGGTTACAACTCTCCACATGAATATACATGAACAGGGGGACATGAAATCTCCTATCAAAATAGGAAGTCAACATTCAAAGGTTGACTTGGTTATTCATTGTTGCTTTGTTTAGCTGCACTAATGGGCCGTTTCCAAATGTGGCAGTTGCCATGTCACGTTATACATCATAAAAAAATGATAATAAGAAACACCTTAGGTACCTTACCTTTTAGTTGAGGTAGCTTCATTCGCCTCCACTTGAAAACGTTCCTTGCCATTGGTCTATCATTCAAAAATTAAGTTTCCATTCGCCCTAACTTTTAAATTTTGGTCTCTATATACCTCATCTATCATTTGAAATTCAACATCTACTTCGTTTTTCAAAAACTGGTGATGACTTCGGACAACCCATGGGGTATGTCCCATACAAACGAGGTATACGATGCACTCTGATCAAAATTTATCATCACGTGAAGAAAAAAGGAATATGGACTTATGTTTCATGTCAGATGCCAATTATAATGTTGATTCTCACGGTTTTGGCGATGAAATGCAGATGCCAATTGAAATTGCAAACTTTTCCTACGTGAAAATTTTTCAACATCCCAATGTACAACGACCACATCCCAATTGCCTCCCACCAATCACCCTCACTTGCGCTTAGGCCTATGAGTGCCTGTTCACTTGGACAACTACTATTAATGAACCAGACAACCTTATGAAATTGACATATGCGTATGCTTATACGCATATACCTTACTAAAAGATAAAACACCGATCTCCCAAAAACATACATGAACTAGTAGATCACGGGGTATATCCATGTGGCGTTGTTTCATAATGCGGGAAAGATGGGGACCCTTTTTTTTATGTTTGGGTGGAGGTGCACACAAATACGAAACGCAATGCGGATTTAGACACATTTATGAAAGACGAGGTTATGGCTTATTTGAATGGGAGAGGTGGGGTACCTCTTACAATCACCGAACCGATCATGAGTTGACAAGTGCTTCACTTCCATCAAGTAACGGCCCTTTTATTTCCTTGTGGACCGAGCGACTATGTACCCACCATGTCCAAACTTTCAGCTGGCCTGCCTACACCTCCCGAATTAGGAGCGGCATGCCCAGTACGGACCAAATTGAAGCTCCTATACTAAGAGGTCCACAGAGAAATATGTATCCAAAACAACGTTTTATTTTCAGTGCATGAAATGTAACGTCAAAATTTAAACGTAATCATGCTCTTTGAACAATGACAAACCCTTGTTTTGAGGGATTTGTGTTCATTCATGGGGAGGGTTTGTGTTTGGTGTGCGTGGGGGGTCCGAGAAACCGCATGCATCCAAAGGGAATCTGTTCGGCCTTGCTATTCCAAGCTCCAATAGATTTCGGTGTAAAATAAAAATCCCTTAACCTTGAATTTAAAGAGGGGCTGGTTTGAAAGTATTGCTTTTGCAAACCAAGGTTGTTTTTTGTGCTATGAAGAAAGAGTTCAAAATTTGAAGTGGGCTGTTTTCCCCTGTCGCGATTGAGCGATGAATTTTTATTATATGCTTAAAACCCTTATTAAGATATAGGATTTTATCTTTTGTGCAGGCAACACTTACGCAAAACATACAAAACCCTAAATCGTGATATGGGGTTTGTGCATTGGGAAAAAAGACAAAATGGTCCTAGGTCCATGGCGATCTTGCAAGGGAGTGACGGAAGAGATGAAGAGACTATCACATGACCCCTGACGCCATGCTCGATCAGCCCAGCATGTGGCTGATCGAACATGGCGAGGAAGGGATGGATTCATACTTCCTTTGCTTAAGAGGTGGGTATGCCTTTCCACATGTAGGACTCGCTGGTTTTCAATTTTTCAGTTAGCGCGGATCGGGTATGCGAGCTATTTCGCCTTTGCCTTTTATTTTAGAGTATATGCGGTTCTATGCGGCCGTCCGTTCAGTGCGGTAAGTTGAGAAGATTCCGCAAATTCCTCTGTTCGATAATAGACCTGGACGTACGGTAGTGCCAAAAACTTCTGGAACACCCGATTGAGATCCAAGCGTGATAGCCAGATTTTTGTCCTGCAGTAAGCAACACGCTGGATAGATATTTCTAGATATTTAGCGGATACTAGTCCTCTTGCCTCCAGTATTCTCCTCCAAGTGCGCCACGCGCCCCACGGGTGCGGGTGATTTCTTCCACGAAATCGTCGTCCACCGTAGTTCTATCCAGCACTGCCGAAGTAAAAATACTTTGTAGGTGTCGAACAGTTAGCGGCCGGACTTATGTTTTCTTCCAATGGACAGACAATGCTACGCAAACCATTGGGTGGAAAACTATGCCGAGCGTCGCGAAGATGGTTCACAAGACTTGTGGTGCAGTAGACAACTTGAATACTTGGAGAAAAAACATGATTTCCATTTATATATACCTTTATTTCAATTCATCAAAATGAGGATCACGTTAGGTCATTAGTGCTCAAGCAAAGCGGTGCTTGCGATGTCGCGCTGTGGCTAGTCACTTCAAAAACGTTCTCCGAGAAGTTGAGGTAGTTAATAAATATTGAGGGAGCAGTTCAATACGTCTCTAACATCATCAAAAAATCAATCGACCGTACCGAAACGTCTACACAATTCGTAACATCTTCGTTGAACATTTTACAAAGTGGTCAAATGTTTAAGCGCCTTCAAAACCAGAAACCAGAGCTCAAGCACGTTCTTGAATGCTCTCGACCGAACGATGCTCAAGTCGATGCGTAATGGGCCAATTATGTAAGGATAGAAATACCCACTTCTGGAGTTTGAGATATCGTGTACGTATTGGGCATAGCACATAATAGCAAGGATATCCACCCTCCAACGGGTGGATGTTGTCACATCCATGAGCAATTTTTCATGTCTAGCATATTCACCACTTTGCACATCTTCTCCATAAAATTTGTCCATTGTCACGACATATCCATTACACCCATAGCTACAGCACCATACCGGTTTGGCATACTTGTTTCCAACAGGTGGGTATTGTTACGTCGAATGGAGCGTGGATGGTGAATAGGTACAAGTTGCATGGCAAAACACAATTCTCGAATTTGAAACACTTGGGCAGTTTATCATTAGCGTTCATTGTCTTTCGATTAGAAGTGTCAAAATGATCAAATATATACATGCAAGTGACAAGTTACGAATGAAGCATAGTCAGGGTCGTTGGGTCGAATGTCGATCAAAGCGTGTGGAGTTGCGTCGTGAGTCGTCGCATTCGAGAAGATCTGCCGGGAATTCGGGGGCCTTCGACAATCGAAAGTAGAGATGCGTGATGCATCTTCATAAATACAGATTCATTGAGAGTCGTCGCGAAGTCAACCAGAAGGTCGTGTCACTTCTGTTCATAGGTTCGCAGGAGTGGTCGAAGTTGTCAGAAGGGGCGGGGCAGTTGGCTAGTTTGCCCTCGGCCATCGGAGTGAATATCGCAATCCTCTCAAGCGATGGGTTGTTTGCGTAATAACAAAAAAATTGACCATTTGGAAGACTAAGGTCTCGTGTATGTTTCGTATGTAACACTTCCCGCCGCCCTTTAGCCGCGATGTCCCGGCACGCGTGTACATGTATACCATATTTGGCAGTAGTAGCCGTCGATGAGATGATCGACATCTCGGAGGTTGCCATAAGGCCCCCAACTGTTATTCGCAGCATCATAGCCGTGCCATTTGTTGAGATATTCTCTCATCTTGCCACGTCGTCAATGGCGGAGGATGTCCTCGATGACATAATCCGTATCTTCGTCCACTTGAACGAGAGGCGGAGGAGGGACATATGTGCCAGGGAGGTCCTCTCCGTGATCTCAGTAATGCTTGACTCTGCTGGTATGGAACACCGGATGAACTTGCATATTGTCGCACAACCACATGGGTTTGCATCCACTCGATCTCAAACAGTCCCAACGATTAGGATTTGAGCTTCCGACAGTCGGATCCTCAAAGCTCGATGTTTGCCAAGCTAGGGAGGACTTGATCACCAGTGGCGAAGTCATCGTCACTGCGATGGCAGTCAGCTGCTCGCTTCATCGTTGCTTGTCTTCACGAGGGTCTGCTCTGTTTCCTCCCATACGATGGTGAAGTCTCATTGTTGGACGTCAACTGCTAGAACATAACTGCGCCTTTGTACTCCGGCTGGTGTGGCAGGAATTCTGCCGTGCACCACTTCAAATAGAGTTTCGGACTAATTCCCTTATACCCACCTTTTCGGTGTCTTAATTCCCGAATCCCCACTTTGTGGAAAAGACGAATACAATACCCACTCTTTTTAACTGGTGACCGGATTGTCCACAAAGTGCGAATAGCAACTAACCGTCAACGCGGTACCCACTCTTGAGGAAATATGACTTCAATACCGGTATTATGTGCATGATTCTGACATGTGTGGACATTGTGGTCACATTATTTCCGATTTCTACGGTTTCGTTAGACTTTTCGTTCTAGTGCGAATTGCGTGCATGCGTGAGGCGACTGACACCGTACAATTCATATGTTTACGAGCGTCTGTCAGTGTAGTCGAAGTGACAGGTCCTGAGTCGTCGGAATATGCTGCAATCGTGTTGCCGAAAGCAGCTGCGAAATGTGGGGGGTGTTTTTTTGGCTCGGACATGTCGTCATCTTTATAAAACTAGTCGCTGTCGTCATGACTTACTGTCGTACACCGAACGATGTTGCAAGTAAGTGAAGTACCGTCTTCTGAATTGGAAAGAGGCCCTCAATCTTGACGATGACGACGATAACCTTAGGTCCATGTGCGCCATGTCGGCAGATATTGGCAGACGACTGGCACATCCGAGGTTCCGGGCCCATGCATTCGATGAGGACGCTGCACAATGCCAGTTGGACGCCACGTCGGCGCACCGTGGGTGTGTGATGCGACAGCCTGCGAACCGGCCGCACTTTTCATGCTCCTGACAAGGGTGACCGTTACGTGCACCATGGGACATGATGTCCACAGTTTCATCATGTTTCATGTCATCATCTACGTAGGTTTTCCCCGTTGTCCGATCGCGCCACTTTTGCTCGCCATGGGGAACATGCCGTTCCCCGTTGGAGCCCTGTTCTTCCGAGGCGAACCCGCTCACCATGGCTGTCGTGCTGCCTCTAAGCTCTGGTAAGTGGGTATGA
>SZWC01006366.1:44510-57053 GCA_023375785.1 Penium margaritaceum | reverse complement strand
GCTCACCATGGCTGTCGTGCTGCCTCTAAGCTCTGGTAAGTGGGTATGATAGGTACGAAAATGACCGTTAGGTGGGTACAATGCATATTAGCGTGCATGCGTTTGCATGGCATACCCACTTTGGGTCTGATGGATCCACCGCTGTTCAAGTTTTACGTTCCTCCGAAACCCCCCGTCGGCAGCTCCGACGAGGAGGAGGAACCTCGTCAATCCCAAGGCTACACGACCGGTTTTGTCTTTGACGACTTTGAGGAGGCGTGCTGGGTGGAACACGTCCAGGTCGAAGAACGCTTAACTCCACGCTCCCCAGAGCATGGAGAGCACTCTGTCATGAGGTTGAACGGAGGCTCCCGCATCAGGCCGTTTCGTCCTACGGCCGCGGGTGGGTTAGCTCGCACAAGTCGCCATGGCGTCACACATGACAGGGATGGTTTTGCTTCTGCGACCAAGTACGGTCCATCTATCTGTCCTTGTGCCATCCTCGACACATCCCCGTACTAGTACGATCATTTAACATGCTCACCTCGGTTTATGCTTGTAGGATCGTCGGATGACGAGCACACCCCCCCCCACCGACGGACACCGCTGCCTCCGCTGCCCAGAATAAGGGCACCAAGCCCAGGAAGCGTGCTCGACCGGAGTCTTGAGTTAATTCTCCGGGAGGCGCTGCTTTCCGGAACATGGACGCCTGCCGCGAGGCGGTCCATGACTACGCCGTCGCCGCACACATGGGGGTGAAGTTCGTGCGGAGTGAGCCGCCGTGGCTAGAAGCTCGTTGTGCACAGTGGAGGCATGCTGGATGCGCGTGGCAGCTGAAGGCGCGGTGGCAGCGGAAAACGAACAACGTGAAGGTCATTTTCTTTAAAGAGGGCCACAAGTGCAGCCGCACGGGCACAAAGGGGGACCCCTCACGCAAAGCCGCGTGGGTCTTGCGCCACATCGAGAGCATTGTCAACAAGGAGCCATGCACCACCTCCAAGGCCCTCCGGCAGATCGTGGAAGTGCGCACTGGCGAGAGGTCGGTCTACCACGCCATACACCACGCAAAAGAGAAGGCCCTGACGAATCTCATGGGCGAGAAGAGCAAGTCGTGGGGTCTGTTCCCTGCGTACGTCGCTGCAGTAAGTATCTTGCTGTCCTTATTCGCTTTTGTTGTATGCTATCGACGGTGCTTTCTGCATATGAGCCAACTGTAAACGTGTTTGGCTCTGTTTTTGTGATTCATGCATGCAGTTGAAGAGGGTTGACCCATCCACCGTCGCTGTCGCGGAGTAGGATCAACACCATCTCTTCCGACGGGCGTTTGTGGCACCCGGTACTTGCAGAAACGGATGGTCGCATGTGCGGCGGTTGCTCACAATGGACGGCACGTTTTTACAAAACGGCTTCAAGCAAGTGCTGGTGCTAGCACAGTATTGGGACGCCAACAACCACGCGCTGCCCATGGCGTGGGCCATATGCCATCAAGAAGACAAGGACAACTGGGACTGATTCTGTCAGCGGCTGGTAGAGGCGTATCCAACGGCACGGCACAACGGCACTGCAGTCATCAGCAACAGAGACACCGGACTCATCGCCGCCATGAAGCGCCAACTACCAGGAGCTGTCCACACATACTACAGTCAACACCTGCAGGAGAACGTGAAGTCTGAGGCGGGCTCTGCAGTAGCTGACATTCTGTGGCGGATGGCTTCTGCTTTCACACAGAACGAGTTTGACCGCGCGCGGGACGAGCTCGGTCGGACGTCCGACAAGGCATACACATACTTGTTCGGTGGAGATGGCGACCCTGGGCTGCCATTGGAGCAGTGGATGCGTCTGAAGTGCCCTATGCCTCGTGGTGGGCACATGACATCCAACGCGATGGAGTCTCTCAACGCCCGCCTGATGAACATACGGCACATGTACCCATTCCACTGCTTTGCACAAATCTACCCTTTTGTGCAGAGACTGTTCATGGAGCGCCGCCGTGCAACCCACGACTGTGAGAGCCGGTACGCGCCCGTCGTGGATGCCAAGCTGTAGCACTACACGGAACACGCAAAGGATTACCGTGTCATGCGCCATGGCGGGCTCATGGGTACCGTCACCGGGCCCAGGAGCCTGGCGGGCCGTGAAGTGGATGTGAACGTGAAGTCCTGCTCATGCGGGCAGTGGAGGGAGTTTGGCTACCCCTGCCAGCACGCCGTGGCGTTGATGCTGGATGAAGGCGTCAACCCGGGCCTGTACACCGACATGCATCTGTCCCAAATGGCCTGGCGACTTACATACCGGGCTCCCATGCCCGGGGTCAACCTACGCAAACTACAGTACGCCATGCGCGGGTGGAGCCAGCCGGGTGCCAAACGCTCCCGTGGCTTTCCACGCTCTAAGCGCTTGGACAGGGCGACACGTCGCAAGCGCGACCGTATCTGCAGCAGATGCGGGATGAAGGGACACCCGCCCCGGAAGTGCATGAACCCACCGGCACAATCTCCAGCAGACGTGGCTGCCGCACGCGCAAGAGAGCTGGCAGCCAACAGCGTGGAGACAGAGAATACTGGAGTGGAGCTTGTCGCCAGTACCGTGGCACCGGCAGTACAAGATCATAATGTGGGCTCGGGCAGTGGAGCTGAAGGCGTTGCGGGCGGCAGTGGAGGTGGAGGACTTGATGTCGGCAATGGTGGAAGTGCTGTTGGGGCGGAGCAGGCTGGGGATGCTCCTAGTGCTAGTGTACGTGAAACTGCTAGCGGTGGGAATGGGGGTGATGGTGGTGCAACTAGCGTGTTGACAGTGGTGCTGGCTGTTGGCAATGGAGCTGCAAGACGTCGTGCTTCACGCCGTGCACGAAATGCCAGAGAAGCGTTCAACAGGTCCGCGGGAGGACCGCACAACGGAGACAATGGTAGTGCTCTTGGTGCAGGGGGGAGGCATTGGGTGCAGACATGACTGAAGGCAATGCCACAGGGTAGGGGGAAGTAGATGGTGCAAAGGGAATGTTCATCATGACGTCACAGGTGGACAATCGTGATGATGCAGATGACTCCAGTGAGTCGTCCTGGTGTGAAAGCTCTGAGTCAGGTGACTGCACTGACACAGACTTAGAAGAAGAAGAGTCCCTGACCTCGGGTAGTGGGGACGAGGATGAGTGGGAGTCTTCCTCCGGCATGTCCGAGGACGATGCACATCCGAAGCGGCGTCGCCGTGCGTAATGGTCCTCTGCTAATTTGCCATGGTAAGTCTTAAGCAGAGTTTTTTGTGTAGCCATGCTTTCATCATTTCATTCTGCTTGTACTACATTTCTAACCTTTGGGTTTCATTGCTATTNGGGGGAAGCAGATGGTGCAGAGGGAATGTTCATCATGACGTCACAGGTGGACAATCCTGATGATGCAGATGACTCCAGTGAGTCGTCCTGGTGTGAAAGCTCTGAGTCAGGTGACTGCACTGACACAGACTTAGAAGAAGAAGAGTCCCTGACCTCGGGTAGTGGGGACGAGGATGAGTGGGAGTCTTCCTCCGGCATGTCCGAGGACGATGCACATCCGAAGCGGCGTCGCCGTGCGTAATGGTCCTCTGCTAATTTGCCATGGTAAGTCTTAAGGAGAGTTTTTTGTGTAGCCATGCTTTCATCATTTCATTTTGCTTGTACTACATTTCTAACCTTTGGGTTTCATTGCTGTTACAGGTTGTACCAGTGGCCTACATCCGTGGGTCCGTGAGGAGCACACGGAACCGCAACATGATGTGGAGGAGACGTGCAAAGCCCTGACAAGAGCGAAAAGCAATTGGCGACAAAGCATTTTTGGAGACAGGACTGCTACTTAGTAGACTTAGCTTGTATGACGGTGATGAGACAGGGGCCAGATTGCATGTGGCCAATCCCTGTAGTGGGCAGTATACATCACCCTTTGGGGATGAATACTTTGATGCTGTGTGTGAGTTCTCCGGGGACACAGAGTGTGTGGCATGCAAAGTCATTTCGTATTTGCGTAGTCTCCCTGTGTACGTACAGTTCTGGATTAGCCACGTCTATTTGACCCCGCTGTTCTTTTGAGTGAAACATTTGACACGAATGAATTGCTTGCCCTTGCAGTATTGCATTCATGTGTTAATTAGAACTGTGACCATCGCTGTCTTAATGTGCATAGGCAAATCTTAGTCAACATCGTTGTAAGCAATTAATTAGTGCACTCGTATAAGAAGGATGTCTTGTTAATCTATGTATCGAAGTGGTCTATTTTCACCACGTGTAGTCATTCGCATAGGAACGTGTTCGGATCCATGCTGGGGTCATATTTACAGAGGTAAACAAAGAGTGTAAATACATGACATTGGGTATGTTTGCAAGAATGAACAAGAAATTATTCGAATTACCCACTGTCACACTTGGTGTACAACTGCAGGCAAGTGCTGCTATGAGTATACACGCAGACATTCATTACATCATATCACAAGGATTAACAGCGAACGCATTCTGTACATGGGACGCGGAGAAGACAACACTGGGTATGGTGATAAACAAACATTGGAAACTAGTCCAAAGCATCCACCGACACTATGGAGTCCACGGCATCCACTGCCCTAGGGTGTTTGGGGGACGAGGAGTTGGCATGCGAACACCCAGTATCCAGCACATGGTCTCTGGTTTGCATGGGTCCTTCACCCAGCTCGGTACATCCGTTGCAATGAGCGTGTCCCAGCGAGCCTTGATCGTAGCCCATGCCTCCACTTGCTCGAGCGTCCGATGTGGCATGTTGGGTGTGGTACGTTCGTCATGTGTATCCGTCGGTCGACCCATGTCTACTACGGTACCCACAGTGGTTGGAGATGGCTAAATTGACGAATGCCAGCTTCGTATTTGTATGTGGTCTACGAGCGGTTGCATCCGCACGGACAGTTACGATCGGATGAGATGCATGGCTCCCATATGTGAGGGCAATTTGATGGTCTCAAACTGGGCATAGGCCAGTCAAGGGTTTGTGCCATGGCTTCAGGTGTCGGGGGCCATTTAGCCTTTGGCGGATGGCGGCCACGTACGAACGTCGTACATGCCTCTTTGCGGTCCCATGTTTCCTTCATTGCGACCCATGCTCGGTGTGCAACAAAGGGATCCACATAATATCCACTACTCCATCCTCGACCTTCTCTATAGTTCATGCGCCCCTCGGATGACATGCCGTCAGAGCCAAGATTGGTTTGTCGATCCAATGGAAGAGGCGTCGCTAAGTGAAGAAGATCGCATTATGCGCAGTTCGATGTTATGTGCTTTTCAGTACGTCGAAGAACCTTGCGAACTGGTACATTGTACCGGTTTGTCAGATGAATCCTTCGCACCCATAATTGTTCATTACCGTGTGCACCGCGCATAAGTGGCAGATGCAAAGAGACTGTTTCGGCGGATTGATTGGCCCATAACCCGTTATTCACGGCTTCATACGGCAGCGCATCGACGGCGTCCGTTCGTCGCGTCAGCAGTTGCTTGGTCGCAACTGTAGGTACGCTCGAATACGTCATCGAGGCGTCTGAGTGGTCCTCCGGTACACGCTATAGGCCTGACACGGTGGCATGCCACATAACCGTTGGGAACGCATACCCTTCCACGATGTAGATAAATCTCCCACAAGGGACCCGTTCTGATGTTTTCGCGTTCGGCGGCCCTGCCGCCTGTATCGCACACAAGTGGGTATCGGAGTCAGCCCTGAAATAGTGGGTAATTTGCGTAGCTTTTTTAAAACTTGGAGATTGTGGTCACCGATTAAAATGTGTGGGGAGAACGGAAGGGACCTGCCAAAAAGTGGGGATAGTAGGCATGTTCTCCCACGAGTGGACATTACGTAAATGAAGTTGTCAACCATGGGGAACCTGCGCATAACTTTTTCAAATGGTGGGTAAAAAGGAATGGGCCCCATAGAGTTTTACCTGTTGCGGTAGAAACTGCCGAATTGTATGCAATTTCGGCGGTTGGGAGTTTTTGTGCCCAATCTGTCCCATGATGTTGGCATAGTGTTGGGAGCAGTTGTTTGAGCATTTGAATTGTTCTCTCGGTTTGACCATCGGTTTGTGGATGAAACAGTGTAAAAAGTTGAATTCTGCTTCCGCATTGAGTCATTGGTTTGTGACAAATTAGTTAGTACCGTAGTGAATGTCAAATTCGTTCACTTTTTCAAACCCAATTTTGTGCTTTTTCATATTCTCCCAAAATCGGGTACTTTTCTATTTCTTATATGGTCGTCCAAAGTGAGTACCCAATAATTGTCTGCTTCTTCATTTCGCCCATCACCCTAACCTCTTCGCTTTCTGCGACGTCGTCATCGACACTCGAAGTCCGAGTTTGGACGTTCGAGTGCAAAAAACCGGCCCACCGTTGGATCATCCGCTACTCCGGATACCCGATGCGGTCCGTGCGTCCGAGTCGCTTTGGTGGGCACCGGGCTACCGGCTTCGCTTCCACACACAAGAGCTCGTGCTGTCACTTTGTCCCGTCAGTTCGTCCCGCCACCGCAGCCATACCCGTCGCCATGAAGACCCTCCTGTCCCTCATGAAGCGCCTGTCACCCGAGGAGGCCGCCGCCGACCGGCAGCTCCAGTTTGACCAGCACATTGCACTCCATCCTAACCCAACTGCTCCTAAGAAACGCCCCGTAGGCCATCAACCTAAGCAGCGTCCGGCCCTCGTCCTTGCGCCTGTCGAGGCGCCTCTCATCCCGGGTGCCGTGAGGGAGACCACGAAGGCGCGGTTGTAACCTGCGCAGCCTCCACCATCCGAGGGTGCTGCAGAAGGTGCAACGCCTGCCAAATTGACGCCAAAACGGAGCGAGTACGTCAATTGGCTTGGTGACGGCCACCTTCCGCGAATCCATGGCTCCATGGAGGCTGGAGGTACAGCCTATGGAGCCGTCAAGATCCTACGCAAAGTCTACCGTGAGCCTGGCAACCGTTGCGTCTACGATCAACTGAGCACATCCACAATACGCGGCTGGTATGAACGTGGCTCAAGCACCCTCCTTCCCATGTTTCAGCCCTTTCTTTCGCATGTTGAAGAGATCAAGTTGCAGGGAAAGATAGTAAAACACTCTCATGGCAACTGCGGTGGAACAAGTTTCTTGGACCGCCATCCAGATTTTGCCGACATCATTTTGTCTATTGTCACTGACATGCGGAATGCCGGAAGCATCATCAACTCCGCGAACCTGCGTGGGGTCTTGATTGCACTCACAAAGGAACACCATCCAGAAGATTTGCCGGAGAATGGCGGCAAGATGACGTTCTCACGAGCGTGGATCCGGAACTTCGTCTGTGAGCGCATGCGGTGGTCCTACTGATGCGGCACAACAGTGGCTCAAAACTGCCTGCCAAATGGGAGGAGGCGGTCCTCGCCATGCACAAGAGGGTCGCGACCCTCATGGTCATGTATCAAGTGGAGCCATGCTTCGTTGTCAACGGAGATCATACCGGGATCTCGCTTGTCCCAACCGGTGAGTCACAATTTGTTGCATCCTTTGACGTTTGCTTTCATACGTGAGTCAACTTCTGTTTTCTCACCCAATGCTAAGTTCATGCGCAGGTGACCGCACCTACGCGCCGATGGGCTCTAAGGAGGTTGCCATAACCGCGCTTGATGACAAGCGGCAGATTACGGCACTTGTGGCGTCGAACATGGCAGGCGAGATGCTCCCTCTCCAATTGATCTACGCCGGCAAAACCGAGAGGTGCCACCCCGACAACGCCGACACCAAGCGCGCCACTGACAATTTCTTCTTCTCTCTCAACCACATGCCCAACCATTGGGCAAACATGCGCACCACGCGGGAGTGGATCATGCACATCATCCATCCCTGGTACAAGCGGGAGTGCGAGCGCCGCGGCAAGGAAATCAACCAGCAGAAACTGATTCTGCTTTTGGACGCATGGCGACCCCACACATCAAGCGAGTTCCGTGACTACATCAAAACCCACTACTCGTACATCAAGCTCCTCTACGTTCCTGCCGGTTGCACCTCCAAGGCACAACCAGCAGACGTAGGATTACAACGTCCTCTCAAAGCCGCAATAGAGATGTCGTACAATGACTGGCATGTCGAGGAGGTGCGGGCTAGCCTTGCCGCGGGCAACCACGGCAAGGTTGAATTTGGCATCGGGAAAATGCGCACCTTGGGTCTGTCTTGGGTACTTAGGGCATGACTGAAACTCGGAGAGAACGAGAGGCTCGTGAAACGTGCTTGGGATGCGTGTGGATTTGACAAGTGCTTGGATCCCTCCTTCCGGGAAGTTGCGGCTGAGGAGGCTGTGAGCACCGATGGGCTGCTGTTAGAATGTCGTTCCGGAACCCAAGGACGTCATTGACCCGTAGTGATGTCAGCCCTAGACCTGGTCGTACCTGTTCGTTGTCGTGAACTTGTTTGCATCCGTGGGCTTTTTTTTTTCCGTGAGCTGAAAGTCAAGTGCACATGTTTGTAAACCCGGCCTTCACACAATTAAAGTGAGAACAATATGGGCGAAAACTTGTTTTGTACATTTGCAATACCAATGTGAACAACGTGGGTGAAATACTTTCGTAGTACATAATTTCATGGGTGATTCGCCCAAGGACTTAGCAATTATATATGGAACACAAGGGCGAACCTAAATGATTATTTTACACGAATATGACTTTCAGTACGGTAAATCGACCGTCTGTGTTGCTCGTGATGGTTCTCGGTGTGCCGTGTAGCCGTACAATGCTGTTTAGGAATAGCCATGATGTTCCTCCGACGGTGACAATGGTCGTTGTCGTGATGCAGTGGGACATCTAGAAAACATGTCAGCAACCACGAGGATTATGTCATATCCCTCTAGGTGTGACCAGTAACCCCGTGAGGAATTCCCTAGAGATGTCTGCCCATGGTTCCGTTCGAATAGGAAGTGGCCGCAGAAGTTCAAGTGGCCTCGTGCGGCATGAGTTTTGTCGCTGACATGTGTGGCAGGTTTTGCACAAGTTGGCCACATTGGATTGCATATTGTCCCACTTATAGTTTTTTGCCAGCTTTTTCCACGTCTTGTCCTCTTTGAAGTGTCCATCTGGATCGGGGTCATGGAATTCTTTGAGCAGCATACATCGAAGTTTGTTATCGGGGGAACGACCACATGGTGAGTGAAGTGACATCGCCATTAGGGTACGTTGAACCACAATTTGGTTTTATCATATCCGTCGTGCTGGTCATAGCCTCGTGCAAACAATTGCTCGAGATAGGGGTCTCGTTGTAGTTGTAGGGTTGCCACATTGGCCATCAAATCTGGTCGGTGGCCGAGTGTGTCATCCGGATTGGTTTTTCCTCGCCGATACTCAATTTTGTAGTCAAACCCAGACTTAAGGAACTCCATCCATCGGGTTTGACATTGGCTGAGATTCGGCTGTGTCTTCAAATACTTGAGCACGTGTTGGTCGGTGCGTACGACGCATTGGTGACAGTCCAGGTAGCATCCCCACATCTTGAATGCGTGCACGACTGCCAACATTTCTTTTTCGTGAACCGCATAGTTGAGTTTGTGTCCTCGCAGCTTTCGATACATGTAGGCAACAGCTTGTTCGCCGTTGCCATGGCCTTGCAAGAGAATCACGCCAATGCCTCGGTCTGATACATCTGTAGCAATGATGTAGTCGAACGTTGGATCAGCTAATCGTAGAGCTGACGCCGAGGTCAAAGCGTTCCGCAAAGCCATGAATGCTTCTTGTTCGCGGTCTCCCCACCGCCACTCGTTTTATTTTTGAGTGAGGTAGGGAAGAGGTGCTGACACTCTCGCGTAGTCCCTCACAAATTGCCGGTTGTAATTACAGAATCCAAGAAAGACTTCGATTTCTTGAACGCTGGTCAGCGTTGGCCAATCAGCGACTGCTGCCGCTTTTTTCAGATCCGTGGTGATCCATCCACCGTCCACGACGTGACCCAAAAATTTGATGAATCGATGACCGGAGTCGCATTTCGAAAGTTTTTTGAATTTTTTTCTCTTTGTAAAACTTTGAGAACTTTTTGGAGATGTCCATCCTGCTTCTCCAGGGTACGGATGTACACCAGAATGTCGTCAAAGTGTATCAGGACAAAATTGTCAAGGTATGAACAAAAATGTTATTCATTGCCACTACGAACGTCGCCGGGTGTTGGTGAGTCCAAACGGCATGACCGTGAAATCAAAGTGACGGTAGCGAGTTCGGAATGCCGTTTTCTCGATGTCGGTGGCTACCACGCGCATCTGGTGATATCCGCTGCACACGTCAATTGTGTTGAAAATTTGGACTCATTAGAGTTGGTCAAAGAGTTTGTCGGCTAGGGGAAGAGGGTAGCGGTTCTTGATGGAAGCGTCATTCAACGTTTGATAATTCACGCACATCCGCATCTTGCCAACTTTATTTCTCACGAGTAATACTGCTGTGGTGTATGGTGACATGGATGGGCGGATTAACCCCTGAGTGATCATCTCGTGGAGCTGCCTTTTCAACTCAGTCAGCTCGTGATTGCTCATCCGATAGGCCACTCGGACGGTAGGTCTACTGCCCAGCTTCAATTCGATGCGATGGTGGATGTCTCGCTTAGGAGGTAAGGTTTTGAGGAGTTTGTCGGGGAAGATTTTTGTGAATTCCCTGATGAGTGGTGCTAAATCTTCGGGTACCATTGCGAACTTTGTTGAGGCCGATGAGGCTGATGAGGCCAATGATGAGTCAGCTGCTGCCACTTCTACTTTTCCCATTGGCTCGAAATGTATGAGCCACACACGAGCCCCTCGTCGTGTACAGTGCTTGGCCGTGTTGAGTGAAATTGGCTCCACCGGTTGTTGCTTCTCGGATTCCGCTGCTTCTTGTGCTTCTTCCGCTGTTGGGTTTTGTCCTGCACGTGAAAGTTGTTGTTTGGCATCGTCTATTTCCACGTAGACGTTGCCGCTGTTCTAATCGACCTTCGGATTGTGTCGGTACAGGAAATCTCATCCGAGGGTGATTTCGTGGTTGCTTGTTGGACAGACCTCTAGACCGTTACATCTCGTAGTTCCCCTACTTGTAGTCGTAGTGCCTCTCAGTGTCTTCGTATTTGTCACCTCCCGTCGACGGTTTTTCCTTCAAACATCCCTGGTTCGGTTCACAAACCCATCTTGCGAACCATATCGTTGCTTACGAAGCTAAGTGAAGCTCCTCCATCCAATAGTGCCGGTACCATTCTGCGACTTCTGCATCCTCAAGGCTGAACGTTTAGCAGTATTGACGGTTGGTCATCTTCGTATCCCTCGTCAAACTTCGCGATCTCAAAAACCCTCTACGGCAATGTGGGGTGTTCAGATGGGCGATCGTTTAGCGCAAATCGCTCCTCACGGACAAGAGTTGCGCCTCTTACTCCTGTCATTTTCCGTTTCCCGACTCCTTCTTCTGTGACTCCTCCCCCCCTTTTTGGCCTGTTGCTTGCTCCGATAGATGCAAGGGATGTGCCCGACTTTCCCGTAGTTGTAGCGGGTTCGCATGTCTCTCTAGTCGATTGTGTCTACATCCATCGGAGTGGAGGACCCCGCCGACTGGTTCTTTTCATTCCCACGATAACTGTGGTTAGGAGATTGCCAGCCGTTGGATTCCTGGATCCGAGCATTGTAGTCCGCATTTGTGACATATCGGCGGCCACTACACACACGACTTTCCAGGCGACGAGCGCAAGTCCGATTTCGAGTGGATGCGGACAGGATACAAGGGTGACCCGATAAATCCATCGCCAATAAGCAGGAAATGAGACCAGATGGAACAAGATTAGCCCCCTCCCCTACCCCATATAGGTCTGAGGTGTCGGGTGGCCGATGTGGGAGGGGATCACCCCGATGTGCCAAGGTTGACATCGATGTGCCGGGATTCGAGGTGGCCAGGTCAACACTGAAGCAAACCGAGCCATAAAATAACAAGACGAGATGCTCAGTAAGGGGTTCGTAAGGCCATCTACGTCAACATACGCTACACCTATACCTTTTGTAAGCTGGCAAACTACGGATGTGCGTGAATTACAAGGCTTTCTACAGTATCACCATTAATAACCACTACCTCCTCCTCCCAGGAGCAAACAAATTTTCTTGTCAATTCTATGAGGCGAGAAATTTCAACAAGATTGATCTATACGGTGATTATCATCATATCCACGATTTGATAAGGAAATCAAGAAGATGGTCGTCTGCAAAAGATACACATACTTCAAGTTCACTGTTATGTCATTCAGACCCATAAGTGTCCATGCAATACTTCGGACAGTCACAAACACCTATGTTCAGCCATACTTCAATTCTTGTGCTCTTGTGCATGTCAAAGAAATCATGGTGTACAAATGAACCCAAGAGGAGTACAACGAGTATATTTAAAAGGTTTGCGAGATTTTGCAAAGAGAGTAAATCCAGAAAAACCTATCAAGGTACAACTTTGGTCCCACAATTGAATTGATTTTTTGGGTCACATCATCGGCTGCGGACGGATGACCATGGACCCAAAGAAAATTGAGGCGGTTGCTGACTGGCTGCTGCCAACCAATGTTCTGGATGTCGATGTCTCTTTGAGACTCTTCAAGTGCT
>SZWC01006366.1:0-13489 GCA_023375785.1 Penium margaritaceum | reverse complement strand
GACTGACAGCGAGTATACAATGCAAAAACATGCAAATGGGCCTCATGCCCAGTCCGCCGAAAGGCGCCTGCAAGACGTAGAAGACACAGCAAGGAGTCCCGGTGACATCTGGGGCTCTGGGACAGTGGTCGGTCAGCTCCAGACGGGTAGTCCGCCGCCTGTCGTCACGCCGGTGTCACCAGGGCCGCCTGCCTCAGGGATCTGCACGAGTATGGACACGGCCGAGTGGTCACAGTAAACTGTACAGGAACGGCACAAATCACAACACTCCCCCATGACCCGATGGTACGCATGTCCATACACGTGCAGCACTGGTACAACCACATAGTGAGTGACACAGACAGATGAGACGGCAACGTGCATCCCACACTCAACCACTGTCACGCACGGGGCGAAGCCCAACAAAACGAATGGCCACCTGGAACTTTCCGCGGGCAAGTGCCTTCGCCAAGAAATCAGCTCGCTGCAAGTCAGTGCCAACCCACATGATGGAGATCACGCGTCGCTCCACTAGATCCCGAACGAAGTGATGCTCAACCGCAATGTGCTTTGTGCGAGCATGAAAAACACCAGAGTTCTCCGCAATGGCGAGAGCACTCTGGTTGTCGCAACGCAGCACAATGGCGGGTACTGACTGTCCAAGCTCAAGAAACAAGCGCTGCAGCCAAACTGCCTCAGCAGCCCCTGCCCCCAAAGCCACATACTCTGCCTCCGACGAGCTACGTGCGATGCAGCCCTGCTTCCCGCTTCGCCAAGACAAAGCGGTACCACCGAGCAGAAACACGTAACCAGTGCGACTGCGCCCGTCAGGACTCCAAGCCCAGTCGCTGCCAGTGTAGCCGTCAAGGACCACCGAACACTGCCGACGAAAGCAAAGTCCGAGGTACGGCGTGGAGACCACGTACCGTACCACTCGCACAGCCGCGTGAAGAGCTCTCGCACGTGGAGCCTGCGAGAACTGAGCGAGGAGGTTGACGGCGAACGCGATGTCGGGACGCGTGGTAGTGGCCAGGTACATCAGAGATCCGATAAGACGGAGGTACAAGGTCACGTCCACTGTCNCAAGGACTTGCGCAAGCGCCAGACCTTGTCACCGTCCTCAAAGCCTGGTGGCTGAGCCACGAAGATCTCCTCATCCAAAGAGCCATGGAGGAACGCGTTGTTCACATCCATCTGGTGTAGTTCCCAGTCATGCTGAGCTACTACACCAAACAGAGCTCGAGCTGAGGTCATGCGGCCGACAGGAGCAAAGGTGTCAGTGTAATCAACTCCCTCAATCTGAGAGAACCCCTTGACGACCAAACAAGCCTTGTAGCGTTCCAGTGAGCCATCCGGCTTCACTTTCTTGCGAAAGACCCATTTGACCTGAATCGCCTTCCTCCCAGGGGGAAGGTCGACCAGCTCATAGTCTCCGTGCTCTCGGATAGCGCGAAGCTCATCCTTGCAAGCAGCTCGCCAGGCATCAGCATCCTGCGATGAGAAAGCGTCCCTCAATGTGCCCGGGTCCGGCACCATAGAGGGGGAACTCTGCGTGGCAAGTGCACACGCCTCAGTGTCTGGCCTGACGGCCACGAGATCAGCTGCTGCGTCACAGGCGACATGGAACTTGCGAGTGACCAGGTCGTGCCCTATGGGGCACGCTGGGTGTACCTCTGAAAGCTCAGTGCGGACACTCAGGCCTAAGGCCTTTGTGCCGGGATCACCGCTCGCGATGCTGCGAGAGGAACGTCTGGGTCCGGAACCCGACGCTCGCTGAGCTCCGGAATCCAGTGGTCGAAGGCGACCACCGGCTTCACGAGTGTACCCGGAGGTCGAGGGGCGCACCTCAGGCGCAGGAACAGGTACGACCACAGGGACAGGTGCAACCACAGCTGGTGAGGGCTGAGACGAGGCAGTCGGAGATGCCGTGCGCGGAGATGCGTGTGTGGGGGACACTGAGCTCGGGATGACAGCGGGCAAGGCTGGCCCGGACACTGAGACCNAAGCAGGCTGGACAGGCGGGATCTCTGGACCAACGGCAATGATAGCCGGATCATCAAGTGCTGGAGATCGAGAGGGGACTCGAGCGGACACATCAGCATGGCGAGGAATAGTCGCTGGCGAAGAGGTCTCCCCCATCCGCCGAGTACCCTCACAGGAAGGAACATGAGCTGCAGAGAGCGCTGTGATCGAAGTCAGATCACGGTATGTGAGTGACTAAAAAAACAGCGCGTCACGAGACTCAATGACACGACGGCGAGTGGGGTCCCAAAAACGCCAGGCCTTCGACCGCGGGGAGATGCCGATGAAGGCACACAAGCGACCCCGAGGGGAGACCTTGGACCCCTGCTGGTCCTCGGTGTACCATACGGAGGCCAGGGATCCCCAGACGCGTGCGAGACGAAGATCGGCACGGTGGCCAAACCAGAGCTCGTACGGTGTAACATGATCCGGAAGCGGACCATGCGGGAGGCGGTTCCAGACCCAAGTCATGTAGGCAAAGCCCTCGAAAGCGAAAGACTCTGGGAGACCACACTCAGACCGCATGGCGCAGACCGCATCCTCCATGGTGCGGTTCCAGTGCTTAGATACACCGTTCTGCTGTGGGGTAGCAGGAGCGGAGACGTGGTGAAAAATGCCGTGCTCAGCAAAGAATGAGTCCATCTCGCCGAGGAACTCGCCGCCGCGATCCGAGCGAAAGGTATGTAGCGTGTGGCGAGACTGACGCTCAGCCATCACGAGCCAGAGCCGAACCGCAAGGGCGGCGTCGCTCTTCTGACGCAGACTGTAGACCCACCGCATCCGGGTGAAGTCATCAGTCAGCGTCAGAACATACCGGCCCCTCTCGGACAGTGACTCGACTGGAAGAGGACCCAGCAGATCCGAGTGGACCAACTCGAGGGGCCTCAGCGCTCGGGAACGCGAATCAGGGTAAGTGCACCGGTGCATCTTACCCTGAGCGCAAAAAAGACAGTCGGTCTTTGGTGGCTTCTCGAAAGAAGCCACGTCAAGACCAAGAGCGGGCTGTGTCCGGATGAGCTTCGACACAGTGTTGGAGCCCACGTGACACAGACGTCGGTGACGCAACCGCTGGTGTTCCGGGGATCGAACACCAGTGACAAAAACGCGACCAGAGGAGGAGGGAGAGCAAGGGGAGGAGGGCCGAGCAATGCGGTACAGGTCATCTACGACTAAAGCACGCAGGACAATGGTACGGGTGTCAAGAGCAGTCACAATCGCTGAATCAGCGGTATGCTCAACGGAGAGACCCATCAGAGTGCAGGCACGCACAGACAGCAGACTGAGCTCAAGATCAGGTACAATCAGCACGTCAGAGAGATACAGGGGGCCAGACGGACCATCAAAGCATACAACCCCAACACCGTGAACCGGTAAGGACTGACCAGAACCTATACGAACGGAACGGACAGTCGTGACAGGACCAAGTACGACAAAGTCACTACGACGACATGTCATGTGGTGGGTGGCACCGGAATTGATGATCCAAGTGCCACCGGAGTCACGACTGGTGGACGTCACTGTACAACGAGCGATAGAACACTCGGCATCAGAGGGACGCTGAGCCGTTAGTGAGAAGGAACGACGTACATCACGAAGGTGAGACTCATGAATCCAGTCAGTGCAGGCAGGCCCATCATCATCACATGCGGACAATGCTCCCCCACACATGTCATCACGAGTCACGAGGACGGACGAACAAGCAGTCTGTGACCCACTCGACGATGACGACACACTCGCACCTCCCTGAAAGCGAAGCGCCAGAAGATGACGAAGCTCGGCGATGGTGCGGTCACGTGGGTCTGGATCACTGCTGCTCGCCGGCGAGGATGCAGGAACAGCTGCAGTCGTAGTCGCCGCGCGTCCAGAGGAGTGTGCGGTCGACGTCCCGGACGCGGTGCGCGCAGCATGGGCAGCCTGAAGTCCGCGAGTGATGCGCTCCCAGTCGAGCGGCTGCTGGCACTCGGTGTAGCGATGGGCACCTCCACAGTTGTAGCAGTGCACGGAACGGCCACTGCTACCACTGGATGACGACTGCTGCTGACCCGATCCGCACTTCCTATTCTTCTTCTTCCCCTGGGCAGCTGCTGCAACGCCCTGTGTCTACGTGGGCGTAGATGGGGTCGAAGAGGAGGAGGAAGATGAGGTCGTGATGGAAGAAGGTGAGGGTGACTACAGGAGGGAAGACGGTGGTGAGGCGAGGACTGCGGCAGCGAGGGAAGTCTCTTGATGTGCTACTGCTGCCTCGCGGGCCGACGTCACCTGGAGGAAAAGCTGATGGGCCCACGGGAGCAGCTGCAGGGTGGCTGAGAAAGGCTCGAGAGCAGCGTCACTATACCGTGTGAATATGTCGGTGTACTCCAGGCGAACTCCGAGCATGATCGTCCGAAGCGCCCACAGCTGTGTGCCCCCTGAGGTCCTTAGGCGCGTGTAGATACGCATGGCGCGTCGCCAGTAGTCCGCTGCAGGCTCCGCTGGTCCCTGACGGAGGGAGTGGAAGGAACGAATGTGTGACGCACGGGTGGCGTGCGTCTCTGCGGCTAGGAGGGACAACGCCAGATCCCAGCCTCCACGAGGATCAGCTCCGGTGCCTGTGCCAGCCTCGCCGAGGAAGGGACGGAAGTCAACAACAGTCTCGCGTGGCATGGCATAGAGAAGTCCTCGCATGGCTCGGGCTGCTGTCAGCACCTGTGCTGGATCTGTAGACTGGTATGGGCTGTGGTAGTAAGGCCACACTCCCTCAGAAGTAGCCCACACCTGAAACAGGATCTCCCAGCAGTCAAATCCGTCCTTGCTGATGTACCGTGGAGGTGGTGCCTCAAAGTCCTTTGGCTGCCTCTCCGTGGGGAGAGCAGCCGCAGGCTGAGGAGGGCGAGTGACGGGAAAAACTCCTGGTAGAGAGTGGTCAGTGGGGAAGTCAGGTGACGGTCGTATCGGGGACACGGGTGGAGGTCGGATACCCGTCTGCAGCTGCCGGAGGCGCTCCTGTAGAAGGCGAATCTCCCGCTCCTGGGAGTCATCCTCGAAGCCTGGCATGAATGGCTCGTCATCAAGGAGGTCCGCAGGTGGTGGGGAAACCACGGCAGGAGGTGAAGCAGGCGGGGCGCCTGTCACGGGCGTCTGAGCCGAGTGCTGGGTGGAGGCCGCAACGCCGGCAGCTCCCTCGGAGATCCGCGGAGACGCCGTGGACTCAGCGCGTAGGAGCTCAGTCAGCGTGCGGATCGCGTCAGTCTGCTCTCGCTGCAGACGACGCATCTCCTCCTACTGACTGCGCAGGTCCTCAATGGCCTGCGAGCGAGGGCTCAATACCCCTGAAGAAGAGGAGGAGGGATCACCTGGTCCCTTGTCCTTGTCGTCGGGCGACCTCATGTCGCCGCTCACTATGGGACGACAGGTCAACTTTGCCAGATTTCAAAACCGTTTGCGTTTCTCGAGGAGTTGAAACGCTGGCAACTTTTGACTTTTCGGTTGAAAATTTGGCCGTGTTGTGCTGATGTCAGCAAGTGGTTGATGACGTCAGCACGACCTGATGACGTCAGCAACCAACAATGCTGACGTCAGCTCGTCCCCTCCCTTTCCCCCCTTTTTTTTTTCTTGTCACGGTTTTGCCGCCGCGCGGTGGCGCGCGGCAGCTCCGCGGAAGCTGCGAAGCAGCTTCCGCCCAGCTGCTGCTGCACCTGTGTTGTCAGCTGCAGCAGCAGCTGCGTAGCTGCGCGTGCAGCGGTGGCAGCGGCGGCTGCGCTGCTGCTGCTGCTGCTGCGCGCGGCGGCCGCTGCTGCGCGCGGCGCTGCAGCAGGGCCGCGCGCTGCAGCTGCTGCTGGCTGCCGCCGCCGCGCGCTGGTGCTGGCTGCCGCCGCCGCGCGCTGCTGCTGCTGCCACTGCTGCGCTGCTGCTGCCGCCGCGACTGCCGCTGCTGCTGCTGTGCCGCTGCCGCTGCTGTGCCGCTGCCGCTGCTGCGCTGCTGCTGCCGACGTCGATGCTGCACTGCTGCTGCCGCCGCTGCTGCCGCCGCTGCTGCCACGCTGCTGTGGCGTCTGCTGCTGCTGCGCTACTGCTGCGCGGCTGCCGCCACCGCCTCTGCTGCTGCTGCTCTGCTGCTGCGGCTGTGGGGGGGAGTGGCGGCTGCACGCACCGCAGCCGCCACACGCCTCTGTGTGGCGGTACGCACTGTTGCTGCTGCCTCAGCAGCTACGATCTCACGTGGTGGGTGGAGTACGTGGACGGTGACCGGCCGTCTCCAACGGGTCCCAGAAGAACTGCTGCAACGGTGACTCTCTGCTGCTGCTCTGCTGCGTCTCTGCTGCGCAACTCAGTGAGAACTGTCTCACTGCTCTGATACCATGAGAAAGTGCGTAGAAGCTTCCTAGCAACACGGCCGCTGACCGGGCGTCAGTGCCTAGTCAGACGGTGACGAAAATCACAGGTCGTACACACAACGGCAAGGGTTTGGCTAGGAGACACAAGTCCAAGTGTCAGAATGCTTCAATATAGCATATGCAGAGAGAAATGACAACTGACAGGTCCAGGGCATAAATACCTGCCGCGGCGCACGGCGGGTGTCGCACGCGGCAGTCCAAGAGCTGTCCTAAAACCGGCCCAAAACCACTGTTTTGGCCGTAACTCTGCGCACACATGTCAGAATCCTACGCCGTCTGAACCTAGACGTGCAGAATCAAAAGACGCTCGCAACGATTGGTCACATGCATGCATCCATCGACTGACAGCGACTATACAATGCAAAAACATGCAAATGGGCCTCATGCCCAGTCCGCCGAAAGGCGCCTGCAAGACGTAGAAGACACAGCAAGGAGTCCCGGTGACATATGGGGCTCTGGGACAATGGTCGGTCAGCTCCAGACGGGTAGTCCGCCGCCTGTCGTCACGCCGGTGTCACCAGGGCCGCCTGCCTCAGGGATCTGCACGAGTATGGACACGGCCGAGTGGTCACAGTAAACTGTACAGGAACGGCACAAATCACAACAGGTGCGTCTCTTGCAACTTTGCATGCGTCTGAGTTTGTGAGCACAGCTAGTCCAACCCACAATCCATTAGATGTTGCAAAGGATCCGTGAGCTGCCCTGCAGCTGACACTTGCCCAGTCCTGAAGCTCTTATCTGCACACATTCCTTCAACAGGGAGTGTCTTATCCACATCTCTCGACGCTTAGGACAAGATTTTCGCAAACTGATTCACTGGCGAAAGACACCCACCTGAGTCCTCGAGTCAAGTTGGGTAGCTGATTCTATCAAGGCTCGGTGACTGTCTGCTGGACGAGGCTCTAGGAGGGACTACACATAGACTCACTGCCTTCGCAGCTTTGGGAAGAGGTTGGCGAACAGCGGTGACAGGAACAAGGGGTAGGAAGATTCAAAACTGGACAGGGACAGCGGTGAGGTGAATTCGATTGCTTGGGCATGGATGGCAAGGTGGCATGGATGGCAAATTGAATGGATGGTAAGGTGGCATGGATGGCAGGTCATTGTAGATGGTGGGTCAGCAGCATGGATGGCGGGTAAGTATAGTGGTGAAGGGTCGATGGTCAGTGTCAGAAGTGCCTAACCACAGCGCACCCATTGAGAATCAAGAGAGTAATGGGGAAAGGCACAGTAACGGACTTTGAGTCCTCCTCATCGCAAGCGACACAAACGAGCCTAAACTAGGTTACAAAGTTTGTCACTGAAATTGTTTCTGAAAATGTATGCCCCCGGGGTCAAGCCTCTAGAATTCCCTTGATGTAATCCAGACCCTTTTCCTTGAGGTCCAGCTCCCTCCTCACTTTCTCCAGCTCTTCTTCGTCTCCCTGCATCGTCACGTCCGCTGTCTGTTCGTCGTCGGCAATCACAATCTTCACCTGGATCTGCTCCACCCTCTCCGCCTTCCTCCAGTAGTACGCGCCGCTGCACCAGTCGACACAAGCGTGGCAAATAAGACGAAGAGAGGTGAGGGTGATGAGAATGGGAGCACACAGCGAAGCAGAAGGGGGAGAAGGAAAAGATGCAGAAGAAAGAAAAGGAAAGGTAAGGATGAAGAGGAGAAAGAATGAGAAGGTGCCGAGGAGAGAAAGGGAAACATTATAAGAAAAAAATCTCATAGAACTTTGGAGGGAGGAGGAGCTTTGGTGGAAGGGCATTGGGTGGACGGGCATTGGGTGGAAGAGGATTGGAGGGAGGAGATGGGAGAGATTGTGGGAAGGAGGATGGGGAAGTGAGGACAAACGAGGGAAGGAGAGCGTGGGAGGGAAATGCAGGAGGGAAGGGGCAGGAGGGTGGGGGTGCAGGAGGAAGATTCTGCTACGCATCAGCACGTGCGTAAGAGGATTATGTGCCGGTGCAGGGTGGTTGTTGAGGTCAGAAGTAGACACAACCATTCCAAGCCACACCAGAAGAAATGATAGTCGTCTAGTTGGGTTCAAACGCTTCAAGTTCCATTCACAAAAAAACCTCAGATCCATACAGCTGCACTTGGCCCAGTCAACAGTGAAAAAAAACAACGAAAAAGAAAAAAGAAGAACCCCAGTGGGTCCGAAGCTCCAGAGTAGTGTACCCGCAAAAACTTAAGAAGTTGTGAATGTTTTGCAAAGCGTCTTCTGATTTTGTTTTCTTGACCGCACTCACGCGAGCGGGCTGAGGGCGACCATGGAGTACCACCACTCGCCGACGTCGGGGTTGGTGATGGTGAGCACGAGCGCGATGCACGCCATGCTGACGGCCGTGCAGAATGTGAGGAATNCAGACCCTTCTCCTTGAGGTCCAGCTCCCTCCTCACTTTCTCCAGCTCTTCTTCGTCTCCCTGCATCGTCACGTCCGCTGTCTGTTCGTCGTCGGCAATCACAATCTTCACCTGGATCTGCTCCACCCTCTCCGCCTTCCTCCAGTAGTACGCGCCGGCGAGCGGGCTGAGGGCGACCATGGAATACCACCACTCGCCGACGTCGGGGTTGGTGATGGTGAGCACGAGCGCGATGCACGCCATGCTGACGGCCGTGCAGAATGTGAGGAATGCCGCCTGTCCCCTGTTGGGTAGAATCTTGCCCTCAAACGTGACAACCTCTCCCGCATTGGTGATGAAGAATTGGCTGCGGCCGAGAGATGCAGTGATTTCACCAGCAAGTGCTGCCATTGGCTTTCCGCCATCTGCTGCCGGCCCAGGTACTTGGAACGTCTTGCGCACAATCTTGGATTTGGTGGCGCGCTTGATGAGAGACCACAGGCCGGGAATGGAGATGATGAACAGCGCCAGCGACGTCCAGTAGCTCGCGGGGGAGTACCCCGTCGACTCTCCCACCGCGGCTTCCGCGATGTTTCCCACCACAACCGGTGACGTGAGCAGTGAAGCGAGCGGCGAGTCAAGCAGCAGCTGCCACGACTCCGCTTGTTGGGTGACGTCAGCTGCTGTTATCGCTGCTGCGTGCGAAGTTTATGGGAAGGCAAGGAGGGATGCCAGGGGAAGGGTGGAGACGACAGGGAGGAGGACATTGGGTTCGGCCAGGCTGGCAGATTCTGATTCTGATTTTCTGCATCTGTCTAGCGAGCCAATCTCAGCTCTGCACATTACGGCCGAGAGGCCAGACCCGACGACGCGTCGCGCCACCACGCGGCATGCCGAAGCGCCTTGCGAATTTCTTCGCTGCAGCGGCCTGTACTCGCGAGTGTGAGAGCCGTTGGCGAACGTCGTCGAGTGTCGGCAAAGCGAAAGGGTGGCTTCCATCGTTACAGGTGGCGAGCTCCTAGTTCGATTCCTCCCGTTCTCTCTCTATGTCTTCCCTCTCCCCAGACTGAATCCTCGAGAGCCGAACGCTTTTCCGCCGCCCGTTTGACGATCGAGAGTGACTGGCCACGGTGGCTGAGTGGCCCCCTTCTCAAACTTGGAGGGTTTTGGCAAATTCTGCCTGACCCCTCACTGTTCATCCGCCATGTAAACGGTATACAAGTTGCAAATCTGGTGTGTGTGGATGACTTATTGATTCTTTCGCCCTCTCTTCCTCTTGTCTAAGAGACAAAAGCACTGCTTACTGCACACTACTGCATGACCAACCTAGGAGAATATCCTAGGTACGACCATCACATACAATAGAGCTGCACGGACCTTGACATCACACCAACGACGGTTCATAGCACATCTAACAGAACTGTTCTCGCAACATCTTCCCAGACAACATTAACCGATGAGTCTAGACGTGTACGGACACCTTGTTGACCCTCACACCACCGACTACAGACTTGACATAGATCCCACACTGTACAGACAGATCACTGGCAGCCTCACCTACCTTTCCTCCACCACCCGACCGGATATTTCCTGTGCAGTGAACACTCTTGTCCAGTTCAGCTAGCAACCACGCAATGCACATCGGAAGGCATTGCTGAAACTTCTGCGTCATGTGTTTGACAGTGCATCCATGGGCCTCGTTGTCTCCCCTGGCATTGGTCTCTTGCTCGATGGGAATTGTGACAGTGACTATGCACGGGACAGAAATACACGCAGTCAGGGGGTATGTCTTCTGTGCATGGGGCACTGCTGTGTCATGGCGTTGTGCCAAACAGTCATGTGTGGCACGCAATGTGGCTGAAGCACAATGTATGGCCTTGGGAGAAGCTGCATGCAAAGCAACTTGGCTGCGACGCCTGTTGGGGGAGCTGGGCATACTTGTGGGGGCTATACCATTGTACAATGACAACTCTGCTGCATGTCGCATCACGGCAAATGATGGTGTACTGCACCCACGCATCAAGCAAATGTGGGTTGAATATCACTTTGTCTGAGAAGCAGTGGACACAGGTGTTGTCCAAGTCTGTGAGGTGTCTGGAAGTGAGCAACTTGCAGATTTTCTCATTAAAGCATTTCTATCCTCCTCACTTTTCTCTCAGCTCCATCTGTTCGGCTACATGCATGCAACACCCTCGACCAAGGGGGCGTGATAACCCTCTGTATGTATATATACATGTATATGTATACATGTATGTATTCATGCGTATGTGTCCTCAGGTGTGCAGTGCATGAGGATTGAGCAGTCGGTGGCGAGACACGCATCCGCCAAGTCTATCACGTGGCTGCGCCGTCCTCTTGTCTCACACATTTTTCCGGCCGTCGACCCTTGCCTGCTCCCCCTGGAAAACGTAGTTGTGTCCTTGAGAACCATGTGTCATAGTGTGCTTGCTGTCATGCGAGGCCTAGATTCGACCATAACTTGCATGTTTTGTGGGTCTATTTTAGGCTTTCTAACATCTGGCCTAGGATAACCGACTTTGTGACTCCGCAGGTGCCGTCACACCTTTTTGTGGACATAGAGCGAGTTTGCTCTCGCACCCTGTCGAGCGCCGGCAAGCGTAGCTCGCCGGCCGACGGGTGAGACTCGACTAGAGAGTCCCACCCGTAACAGGGAGATCCCTTGTTACTCATGGACTCGTAGAAAAAACTTGCATTCGCATTAGGATTTTGGAGCTAGCTTGCTCTACACTTTACCAAACGAAGTGTCGTTTGTCCCATTTGCTTCACAACGACATTCTTAGGCCCAGCAGGAAACAAAGGTGAATGACAGCTTTAAGAGGCTCGCTTGGAAGCAGATGCTCCTAAAATTGTGGAGATGTAAAACAGCTGACTTGCTTAAACACGAAAGCAAGGCTGTGGTGGAATAGGAGGAGGAGGGAGGAAAGGAGGCCATTGAACTCAACGGGCCAAAAAAAGGCCCTTTCTCTTCCTCCAGTCTCTCCCACCTTACCTGCAGTGGCGGACCTGGTCAGACCCTGGGCACCCCTTTTGGACTCCGTGCGCGGCGCCAGCAGGGTTCTTTCTCGTGACCTGCCCCGCTCCGCGCCTGGACTGGCCGTGTTGGACTCTACCGGCTGAGTTCTTGCTCCACAGGGGTGGTCCGACGGCGTCCAGCAGGCCCTCCAGCATGCGCATGGCCAGCTTCAGGAGGTAGCTGGGGGCGTCCAGGACGTCGGGTCTGCCCAGCGGCGCTTGGCCTTTTTCTTGAGCGTCATGTCCGCGGATCTCTTCAACGGCCTGCACCACAACTTCCTCCGCCTTCTTGGAGAGCAAGAAACCGCGTTTCGCACGCAGGTGGAGGGCCTGGAGCATCTGCACAACCTTTCTTTGTGCAACACTGCCCACCTCGACAGCCGGCTGGAGGCTTTGCAACGTGCGGAGGCCACAGCCGCGGAGGCCGCTGCTTCTGCCCACCGGGCAGACCATGCGCACCTTCAGGACGTCGCTGCTGCCCTCCATACCTCCGTCAACGGCCTGCACCATAGCGCCAACAGTCTCATCACGGGTCTTCTCCGCCCTTGCTTTCCCCAGGACGACACTGCTGCCCCACCCGTGGAGGAGGGACTCCGCCGGCTCTCCGATGCGCTCCATGCGGCCCTGACCTCCGATGCACCTGCACGGAGTGCTGCTTCCCAGCCGCAGCCGCTCTCCCTGCACCCAGACCTCCATGCTCAGCTGCAGGCTGTGCTTGCAGGGCAGGCCCGCATGGAGGACCGCCTCCTCCAGCACGAGCGCTTGCTCGGGGAGATCCGCGCGGCGCTCGACCGTGGGCAGCCCAACTCCACAACCCCCCCTCGTGGGCTGCCCGTCTCGGCGGCTGCCGCCTCACCGGCGGTTCCGTCTGCGGCAGCGGTACCTCCACCGGTTGCTGCCACTCCTCCTCCACCGGCAGTTTGGGTGGTGCAGCAGGATCGGCACGAACAGCGGCCGCCACACCAGCAGCCACAGCCGCAACAGCAACAGCGGCAGCAGCACCAGCGGCCGCAGCCGCAGCAGCCGCGGCATCGGCAGCCTCCCGAGCAGGGGCCGCAGCAGCAGCGCCAGCCCTCCCCACGGCAGCAGCGGCCGCAGCAGCAACCCCCAGAGCAGCGTGGTCTACAGCCACTGGGAGGTCCTCAGCCTCAGCGGCAGCAGCAGGCTCAACGGCTCGAGCAGCAGCAGCGGTGGCAGCAGCAGCAGCTTCATCTGTGGCTCCAGCACCAGGAGCGCCTACGGCAGCTGCCCCTCCAGGAGAGCCGCCATACCTCACAGGGGAGCGGCGATGGGGGTTCCCCATCAACTGCCCGCCCCACAACTGCTTCGTCGCCATCGCCATGGCTGCAGCGCTCTGTCGCGGAGCGCAAGCGCCACCTTCACTACCTCCTCTCCCGTCGCTTCCTCTACCCGGCGCAGCACTCCCGGCTCTGCGCCATAGCCCTCTCACTTGACCGGGACCTCTCCTCTTTCTCCCTGCCGCCGGTGTTTGCGACAGACCCTGCCCCCGGGACGCCGGTCCTCCTCCGGGGTCCCTCACCTTCTCTCCCTCCCCGTCGCTCGGCCCCCCTCCCTCTGGCCAGCCGATCTACGTCACCAGCCCACCGGCCTTCTTCTCTTCCTACCCCCTCCCTCCCTCACCCATCCTCCCCTTCGGCCCTCCGCCCGCAGCAGGGGGGGGGCTTGGGCCAGGTGATCAGCCCCGACTTCCTGGCCACTTGCCTTCGGGGCGGCATTCGGGATGTCCTCC
>SZWC01006365.1:113603-127296 GCA_023375785.1 Penium margaritaceum | reverse complement strand
GGGGGGGGATGTGACGCGAGGAGACGCGAGGATACGCGACGATATCCTGCCGGCTGCTGCCCGCAGGATATTGTCCAATCGGATTTCAACGTCAGCCAAAAAATCTACAAAGGGGTTGTCCCAAGCGAGACAAGCCATCGGCTGTACAAGTCGAGACAACCCTCATCGTTTATCGAGGTGGTACACATTTCCAAGACTATGATGTAGCTTTACCCCAGAAGACAACCTAACAAGTGTCTTCACTTCTGTTTACCAATGTTCATGACTTCATTTCACCTTTTTTGGGTTACATAGTAACCCGATTACAATCGCTTCGCGTGCCAAACGACGCTGAAGAAAATCGTGATTGGTGGATCGGTCATTTTTCTGACGTATCCACCAATCACGATGCGAAAAATTGTCGGACTGTATGCCCTCCCACGTCCGCGGACGCCGAGGGAGAGGTCGGCCCAGAGGGAAAAAATCACGGACATCGACCTACATGTCCGGACAGACCCCGGATAGTACGGAATGACCAGTCCGACGCCAAGACGAAAGGGTAAGGACTGTACGTTGGGTTGGGTCCAGCCCCTTGAGTCCACTGGCGAGCAGAGTTTAATGTTGTTTTTTCCCCTCTATGTCGCTCCTCCTTGGCCTCGCCCTCTCCTGTTTCACGGAACTGGTCGTCATGGCAAACTCTTTTGACTCGGGAACCCGGCTTCAAACGAGGTTAACATGCAAATGAAAGAAAATAAATTCAACCAAGGTTATGGACGAAGGTAAATAAATTTACTTCTGCCTGTAATTACGTCATCTTATTTTTTATAACATAAGGAAACATCCAAAATTCATCCACATTTGTCGAAGATCATTTTTTTTTATGAAGTTCATAATAGAAGTGTGAAACTATCATGTTCACAATAAAAGAACATATTCATCTCATAAAAATGAGTTCATCATCAGACAGAACTATATACATAAAAAAATTCCAAGAAGAAATGCCTTTAGAGGTTTTTCTTTAATATGTTGGTGAATTGTTTTCCATAATAGTGTATCGTCAACCGCATTTGGTCAATTTTTGGTTCTTTCTTTTTCGCTTTCACATCCACACAAGCTGGAATAAATCCAGCATAGCTTGAAGTAATTTAGGAAGAGTTTGCCCAAACCATACACAATGTTTAAGAGCACACATGGGCGAACCAAAAAAAATAGTTTGAACGAATGCGGGTGACAGTTTGGCAGTTCATTTACAAACAGTTTTGGCTTCCACGGACGATATCAAGTCTCATGGCAAACCTTCCATTATGTGGTCCAGATTGCGGGGAATTGTTTAGCCTCTTAAGAGATACTAATATGAATACTTTTGCTCGGTTACTATGTAACCGTGCATAGGGTTACTATGTAACCCTATGCACGCTTTGCGTGCAACACCTGCCTCTTGTTTAGACTAAAATTAATTTTGGAAGCGCTACCATTGTGACACTCAACTTCCATTGTTTCTTTAGAAGCACACCACAGGGAAAGAGCAAAATAGGGTGAATTTGATTACGATTATTGAACCAAAAAAATGATTATGTATGAATGAATACAAATTCACTTGAAAAATGAAAAGTGCACACTATTTTCTTGACAAGGGTGTACCATGTATACGCAGTAACTTGGTTACTATGTAACCCGTTGTAAACTTTGTTTACAACTTTGCCAACTTGTTTCTATTGAATGCAAGTACCAGGAGCACCAAACAAAGCAACGCAAGAGCCCCAAAAATATAGGAGTAAATTGAACAGATTTTCCCATGAATTAGACAAATGATTTTTTGAAATAGTTGCATGGTCTCTTAACTTCAACGTGCGTATTAAACTTGATGGAGTTCAACCAGGGAAATTTTATAATACTGAAATTTCCACGCACCTAGATGTTATGATTTACAGTATCCATCATCTGTACAAAGAGAAAAAAAAAACTTAAGAGGTAATACACATGCAGTCATTGAAGTGGGGATGTCTAGTTAACCAATGATCTATATGAGAAAATAAACTTATGTATCATATAGAGCTTCCAAGAAGTTTTGCGATGACTGAATAATGGGTGTTCAATTAGCTGTGTATGTTAGAGGAATGAATTTTCAACTTGTATTAAGAATCTGTTTTTCACCATTTAACTTCTAGTGTAGTCAAGATTTTTAACATGAGATACATGTTTATTTGAACCTGTTTTGATCATTTGTGTGGGTGCATTTAAGATAGAGTAAAACACAAGCAATTCTTAATGTAACTATCTCTAGAAAGGGAACACCCTATCAATTAGCAAGGTGAGGAATTTTTTTCCCTTGACTCTGATGATCGCTCCCCCTCATCCCACCCAAACGGAGAGCGTATCGGGTGGGTGTAGAAGGGGGCCTATCGTGATGACCAAGACAAAGGATGAACTACTGTGCTTTCTTTTGTTCTCCTTTGTTTTTCGCCCAATGTGTCCAAAAAGAAAACTTAGTGTAAGATATGTTAACCCCGTGATTCTTGAATTTGCGTATAATGTTTAAAGACCTAGTTGAAATCTGTTGAAATTTATCTCAATCAATTCCATAAGCCACGTAAATAATAAATTCAATGTTCCCCCGCACATTCTCTCATTGATCTACATTACATTAGTTCCTACACGTGGACAGAATGTCCACATGTAGAATGTCTAGACAATAGTGACATTAGTCTACATAGCTTGGCAAACACAGGCTACATTCATGAACATTAAACAGCAAATTAAACACATCTGTGTTGAATTCAAGGGTCTCAAAATACGCCAATTCTATCAAATAGGATCACCTAAACAACTCATACCCAACAAACACAGCTGAAATCAGGAATCACATCATTCATTACATGTCAATCTTTGAACCAAAAAATCAGATGGTAATCCCCTTCCAATACCCTGCCCGATACACCCACACAATACAATCTCATTATTTGTGAGGAGGGAATATTAGATGTGGCTGTGGATGTGGGGATCCCCCTGTAAAATTTGGAAGTGTATAGGGAGAGTTCAGCTATCTGTATAGCTTATAGATACCAATGGAAATTCACTTGTGTCTTTTTACATTTAAAAACTGAAGACTGTTTTAAAACCAGCAACCCTCTTAGATCGATGGCCTTAGATGTTCCAGGGTTGTTCTCTTGTGAAGCATCCATGGCCACTGTCATATGTTTTCAATGCGACACTAGTATCAATCGAATCATGTTTGTTGATGGTCGTTTTGGGATGGAACACGGCACAAAGACAGAGAGTGAAGGTGTTCCCTGAAAGGCGAGAGCATATTTGGATAGTGTTGCAGGTGATGTATCATGAAAAACAACCCAATTCCACATTGTTGTAACATTCATTGCGTTCTCTTGTTGTCCTTTTCATGTATTTCCTATGTATACATTCGTGCTTAGCATTTTATCCTCTTCCGACACACTACACCGTATACCAATCAGATATGAATTCATGCTTTGGTGGGAGGTTATTGGATGTGGCTCGACATGTGGCAACTGCCCTAAAAAGGTAAAAGATTTAGTGGATGATTTTACTGGAATTCTAGCTGATAGACACCAAAGGAGATACACTCGTGCCTTTTTATGATCCTAAGAAGAATACAATTTGATACCCTCTATTTTCATAGATCGATGGCCTTTGGCGTTCTTATTCATAGTAAGAATTCTCTTATGAATCTCTGATGGTCACTTTTGCATGCGACAAGTATAGCAACCTCATTGTGTTTATCTAGGATCTTTTGAGATGCAATACATTACCCTGGACCGGAAGCAAAATTCACTCTCCCAAAGGGAGAGATTCTATTGGGACAGTGTAGCGGGCATGCCGAATACCTCAATTGCACACAAGTTTTACTGGTTATCGTGTTGTTTTGTCTTATGTTCACCTTGTCTCTGATAAACAAGCCAGTCCATGGTATGTTATCCCCTCTCGTGATACACTTTATGATACACCCATCTAGTACACATTCATGATTTTGGGAGGAGGACAATGGATGTGGCTCTGGGTGTGTGAATTCCTCCCCAACTTATAAGTGTATTGGGAGGTGTCATTGTAAGTGAAGTTGATAAGTACCAATGGATATAGGATCCTGAGCTTATGAAAGTTTGAGGTCTTTGCTGTCTGTTCTCTGGTCACAGAGGAGTCGGCATAGGAGTTGATATTGACCAGGTTGTGTTGTACGATGCGCACAATCCTGTGAATGAGTGGGACTCCTCCGGATAAGGTCTTCATGTTTTTTCTGTCGACTGCTGCCAAAGAGATGGAAAAGCTGTTGAGAAACTGTCAGTTGAGTCTTTGTCATGTAGCATGATAAAACATCAACTTAGCTGTTTTCTACTCCACCAGATCCACTAGTCACAATGGAATGTATGAGACATGTTCACAATAAAAACAACAACCCTCAACATTCGTGTGTTTGGGTACAATGTATGTTATTCATGCTAAACCATGAACCTGATTGATGAAGATTATTTCTTACTTTTATTCCAATGACTTCTTGATCTGCATATTCTTCAGAAAACCCCTTTCTCCATTATACATAAACAACGTGGTGATTCACATAAAGAGGAGGAACATTGGATGTTTCTTTCGTAACTCCAATGAAGGTTCCAAGAATCTTCTTTAGGCATACATGTTTAATGTACATATATAGAACAACGTAAGGTTATCAACCATACATGGAAGTCAGGCCAGTCTTGTTAGCTGTTGACCAAGCTCCACTAGCCTCCTAGTATCGTTGTATGTGTTGGCCTGAGGGTGATTGTGCACCCTGGAGGGTCCCTAGCACTGGCTGGTTCACACCACCAACTCTTTTTGGAGAGACTCAAACTGTGGAGGCAACTGGTTCCAAGGATGGCAGAAAACTGGTCAGAGAGTGTGGAAACATTTTTGGCCTGAACTGACTGGGAATAAACAATTTTTCAAGGCTCACAAGCAGTGAAATTTTATAGCCACTGATCTAAGCTTTCCAGAACACCAAAGCATGCCAGATTTGGAGCATCCTAGCAGATTCTATGGCTTCTAGAGTGGCCCTTGGTAGGCTGTCCTTTACCCACCTAGGAAGGCATCCCTTTCTTCCTCTAGAAGCTTCTGCCCCTTCCTAGATTCCTCAGCTTGCTTCTAGTAGGAGGGAAGGTATCCAGAAGACCTAGACACCTCTAGATGCCTTGTAGGACAAGTCATCCCTTCTAGAAGGTGTGCCACCTTCCTGGACCCTCACCTGGCCTTCTAGAACCTTAAGGAGGAATCATAGAGTTTGAGCTGGCCTCCTGGCATCTATTTTCCACCTCCCTTGAGGCAGGGCAGAAATTGATCTTTTGGGACTTGGATTCCTTGTCCAAACTGGCCAAAATAAAGTCTACTGCTCGCCCATCCCTTAGGCGATGCTCTCCGGTTGGTGGTGATGCGAGGACGTCACCCTTATTCACGTCCTCCAGCGTCTCCCCCTCAAGGAGTGGCATCCACTCCTCCCTCTTGGAGAGACCTGTCTCCTTGTCTGACCAACGGCGTTTCTCGTCGAACGTGACGTCGCGACGCCGCACAATCTGCTGCCTCCTTGGGTCAAAGAGCCGGTACGCCTTGCTTCCACTCTCATATCCAAGGAAAGTACACCGGCGGGTGCGCGGTTCCAGCTTGCTCCGTCCCTCACGTGCCTGCACCATCGCATGTTCAACACAACCAAATGTGCGAAGGTGACCCACCGCTGGCTTCCTCCTGCTCCACACCTCTTATGGCGTCTTCCACACCTTGCTCTCCTTGTCCTTCAATTGCTTGGTCGGTGTAAGGTTCATTATGTATGCCGCTGTCCGTGCCGCCTCCGCCCAGTACCGTTGTTGAAGGCCGGCATCACTCAACATTGATCGCACGATGTTAAGGATTGTACAATTTGCTCTCTTAGCAACGTCATTTTGCTGTGGGGAGTGTGGAGTTGTTTTCTGCCACTCAGTCCCCTTGCTATTCATCCACCCGAGGCAGCCTGCATATTCACCACCGTTGTCGCTCCGGAATGCCTTCACCTTCAACTCTGTCTGCCGCTCCACATCTGCCACAAACTCTTACATGCATGCAATGACTTCGCTCTTCCACTTCATGAGGTAGAGGTATAGTTTGCGACCGTGGTCGTCGATGAAGGTGAAGAAGTAGCGAGCTCCGCCGATGGAGCTCTCAAGCGGTCCACACACATCTGTGTGTACCATGGCCAGTTTTACCGATGCACCCGTCCCCTTGGCCACAAACGGCTACCGTGTTGATTTGCCAATGATGCATGGTTCACACACGGTCTCCTTGGTTCCATCAAGGCCGCTGATTTGGAGACCCCGCACCAATTCCCTCTTAGCCATCTCCTTCACTGTCAATGGAGAAATATGGCAGAGTCGGCGGTGCCATAGGTCCAGATCTCCTCCATCCTTCGTTGCAAGATTGGCGGCATTGGACCCCGCCCGGTTACTGAGGATCTTTGCGCGTAGCAGGTACAAGTCGTCCTCCCTATTGGCATGCGCAATCACCTCACCTTTGCCCTCCTTGCGGATGACGGCCTCCTTCTTTGTAAAGAGCACCTCAAGTCCCTTGTCGGTAAGGCGGGTGACGGAGAGCAGGTTTGCCCCGAAGTTGGGCAAAAAGGCACATCGTGGATTGTGCTTGTGACAGGTTCGCCATCCACAATTGACTTATTTTGGACGTTACCCTCACCGGCGGCCACCTCTGTTTTTCCATTGGCCACCGTCATGCGTCTCTCTGAGGCACCGTAGGTGACAAATGCCGCCCTGCTGCATTGCGTTTGCCGGTCTGATCCGGAGTCAATGACGGCAACTCCCGGATCCTTCAAGTTGGTGGAGTTTTACGCCATAAGGGCGTGCTCATCTTTCTTCCCGCCCCACTGCGACCGATGTGTTTTNTCGTCGGAAGGCCAGCCACCAAGGACTGTGATCATGGGACTCCAACTGTCCGGCAAGGCCAGAAGGAGGATCATAGCTTGCAACTGAGAGTCGACCTCCCAACCAGTGGCCACGCACTCCGCTGCGAGCGACTCAATCTGCTGCATAATCTCCATGACGTTGTCGCCTTCATTGGCTTGGAGGGTGACAAGCCGTTTGAAGATGAAGAGCTGATTTGCAAGGTTGCTTGACTGGTAGATGGAGCATAGTTTTGACCATGTTTCTGCGGCCACGGTGCATCCTTGGATGTGCCCAAGTTGTGGCAGGCATAACGCGGACACAAGGAGCGCCAATGCCTTTTTGTTGCGCTTCTTGTATGCCTCCTTTATCTCACCCGTTGCAGTCTCTGGTGGAGGAGTCTCATCTTCCTTCACAAGCTCAAGCAGTCCCTTGTCATTGAGGAAGACCTCAAACCGCCTCCTCCACAAGGCAAAGCCTGTCCCATCAAACTTAAGGACAGCGCGGCTGCTCTCTTGCTCGATGGTCGCCATGTCTTGCTGTTGGAAGTGTGAACTCAAGTTGGCTTGGAACCCCTTAGAGGTGTGGGCCCATAACCCTTTGTTGGCCTGAGGGTGAGTGTGCACCCTGGAGGGTCCCTAGCACTGGCTGGTTCACACCACCAACTCTTTTTGGAGAGACTCAAATTGTGGAGGCAACTGGTTCCAAGGATGGCAGAAAACTGGTCAGAGAGTGTGGCAACAGTTTTGGCCTGAATTGACTGGGAATGAACACTTTTTCAAGGCTCACAAGCAATGGCATTTTATAGCCACTGATCTAAGCTTTCTAGAACACCAAAGCATGCCAGATTTGGAGCGTCCTAGCAGATTCTATGCCTTCTAGAGTGGCCCTTGGTAGGCTGTCCTTTTCCCACCTAGGAAGGCATCCCTTCCTTCCTCTAGAAGCTTAAGGAGGAATTCTAGAGTTTGAGCTGGCCTCCTGGCATCTATTTTCCACATCCCTTCAGGCAGAGCAGAAGTTGATCTTGTGGGACTTGAACCCGGGCCCCTGCCTCTAGAGGTGGACACCATTAACCACTAAGCCACCTTGGATTGTCTTTTTGGTGTTCCTTTTTGGAGTCATGGTGAGGAGCATTACTCCAACAATATGTCATATAGATTGGGCCACAAAGTGAAATCTGTGACATGCAATGATAGGGCAGCAAGGTCATCCCCTTATTTGGTTGTTGACCACAGTGGTTGTGAAGTAAACTTCTAAAGTTTGCAACGTACTGACACTATGGCTGTGGTGTCATCAATTGAAACCGCATTTGTAACATCGTTCTTTTTAAATTCATATGTTTGAGCAATTTTGCAAGGGTTGGTCTGTTCTCAGTTTTCACTGGAATGTTGGTTGTTTTCATTGGTGTGCACTTACATCCACAAGTCATGTAGCTCCTCCAAATTACCAAATCAAACCATTGGTGAGGCTCTCAAGCATTGACATCCCTTGGTGAAGGTCTACATTGGTTCATTCTTGTTAGCCTGTGCCTCCTCTTGTTACTACAGATTCTTACCCAGAGAGCAATGGCAGTGGCAAGGGATTCACTAAGCCCAATGAGTCCATCACCAGGTTGCAGTTGGAGTTGTCAATCCAATTTCATTCACCTACCTCATCTGCTGCCACTGCTTTCTAAGGAGTCTCGTTCACCATGAACAATTATCACTCAATCGCCAAAGTCTTTGCAGGTTACATCGACTCGTCACCGGGTGTGCTCAATCCTTTCATCGTTGTTTAAGTGAGATTTGTGATCCTTAGAAAATGAAGCTACATCAAAGACTCGTGCAAGTTTTTTTCCCTAAAGAGATGGGGTCGCCACCGGTTGGCGTCGCAGGGCCAACACGTGGCAAACCCATTTGCAATGGGCTGCAATCTAGTGGTCACAACGTCCCGAGTGCTAGTTGCGGTGCTAAGCAGTTTTTTCTGCTTTGGTTAGAGATTCCTTGGTGGACTAGCTCTTGAGCCCAGTAATCATTTCATGCATTTTGCATTGACTGATCGGTGCTAGAACTCTGTTTTTGCATCCGTATGAAGATTTTATACCTCTAGCTTTAAACGGTGTTGTATCTGGATTCATGTGTACAGAGTTATGGCAACAATAGTGGTTTTGGGCTGACTTTAGGACAAACTGACATTGCCGCATTTGTCACCCAATGTGTGTTGCGGTACTTATGCTATGTTCTTGTCAGTTTTCATTTGTTCCTGCATTTTTTAGCTGTTAGAGCTTTTGAGACTTCGCGCATGTCCCTAGCCTAGACCTTGTTGTTTCTTGCACCTGCTTACTTGCTAGTGCATCATATGACTTGATTGCGTTGCCAAGNCAATGGCATTTTATAGCCACTGATCTAAGCTTTCTAGAACACCAAAGCATGCCAGATTTGGAGCGTCCTAGCAGATTCTATGCCTTCTAGAGTGGCCCTTGGTAGGCTGTCCTTTTCCCACCTAGGAAGGCATCCCTTCCTTCCTCTAGAAGCTTTCGCCCCTTCCTAGATTCCTCAGCTTGCTTCTAGTAGGAGGGAAGGTATCCAAAAGACCTAGATACCTCTAGATGCCTTGTAGGACAAGTCATCCCTTCTAGAATGTGTGCCACCTTCCTGGACCCTCACCCGGCCCTCTAGAAGCTTAAGGAGGAATTCTAGAGTTTGAGCTGGCCTCCTGGCATCTATTTTCCACNAGAGCAATGGCAGTGGCAAGGGATTCACTAAGCCCAATGAGTCCATCACCAGGTTGCAGTTGGAGTTGTCAATCCAATTTCATTCACCTACCTCATCTGCTGCCACTGCTTTCTAAGGAGTCTCGTTCACCATGAACAATTATCACTCAATCGCCAAAGTCTTTGCAGGTTACATCGACTCGTCACCGGGTGTGCTCAATCCTTTCATCGTTGTTTAAGTGAGATTTGTGATCCTTAGAAAATGAAGCTACATCAAAGACTCGTGCAAGTTTTTTTCCCTAAAGAGATGGGGTCGCCACCGGTTGGCGTCGCAGGGCCAACACGTGGCGAACCCATTTGCAATGGGCTGCAATCTAGTGGTCACAACGTCCCGAGTGCTAGTTGCGGTGCTAAGCAGTTTTTTCTGCTTTGGTTAGAGATTCCTTGGTGGACTAGCTCTTGAGCCCAGTAATCATTTCATGCATTTTGCATTGACTGATCGGTGCTAGAACTCTGTTTTTGCATCCGTATGAAGATTTTATACCTCTAGCTTTAAACGGTGTTGTATCTGGATTCATGTGTACAGAGTTATGGCAACAATAGTGGTTTTGGGCTGACTTTAGGACAAACTGACATTGCCGCATTTGTCACCCAATGTGTGTTGCGGTACTTATGCTATGTTCTTGTCAGTTTTCATTTGTTCCTGCATTTTTTAGCTGTTAGAGCTTTTGAGACTTCGCGCATGTCCCTAGCCTAGACCTTGTTGTTTCTTGCACCTGCTTACTTGCTAGTGCATCATATGACTTGATTGCGTTGCCAAGTTAGCAGCAGTAAGGCTAAAAATCTTCCCGGTAGTTTCTCATGGTATCAAAATTAGAAAACGTTCTTGCTGAGCTGTACCGCAGAAACGTGGCACCTGCAACAGCGATGAAATTCACTGTAGGATTCATATCATTGGACCCATTGTAGTGGACATCGGCAGTAGAGACATCACCCCAATGTCAGCAATAGTGGCATCATCATGCGACTAGTAGAGTAGACGGCAACACAAGAAGCGATTGTATGAGTTATCAGCACTCCCATAGCACCAGAAACTGTCATTGACTAGGTACAAAACTCCAACTAGCGGCAATGACAACACTAGGTTGAAACTGCATCCTTTGCTAAGTCGCATGAAAAAGCAAAGCAAAATGAGAAGCAACTCACAGCAGCAAATCGTGGCAGTGGCTACAAGTAGCAAGAGCAAGTAGTGGTAGTGGCATGGCAAAGAATCTGGAGAACCAAGCAGCAGTTGTGGAAGTAGTGCCCGGAAGCAACAATAGTAGTGTAGCAACACTAGTAGAGGTGACAGCAACACAACAACAAAGGCATAGTAGCATAGTGCACTATGTTGCTGTTGCTACTACACAGCAGTAGTGGCTCCAATAGAATTAGACCCGCAATAGTAGCTGCTGCAACTATTACCTTGTGCACACTGCTACTATGCAACAACGACTGCTAAGTGATGTTGTGTAATAGTAGTGTTATGTAGCTGCATAGTAGCTGTACAACAGCTATGTAGGTCTATGCAGCTCCTCTGTAGCCACAAGCAAGGGTTGACGTAGTCACCCTCCTTGCCATGGCAACTCTATGTGAGTCAAGAAATAGAAAAAAGGGTCAGCTTCACTAACATTGATCACATCACTGTTTTTACGACAGAATTTCTTACGTTAGTGTAAAAACACTGATATCATCGTTACCAATGCTGATGTCACAACACATTGGGTCAAAACATCATTTCTTTCCAGAGTTGCAACTCCTTGAGCAATATCCAAAGACCTTGATTTTAGCAAGCTTTACTCTCAGATCCATACCGAGCGACCACATGGTGCCCGGCGATGACAAAAGAAAGGAGTGGAGTGATTCCCTTGGCTCCAGATCCCTTTAAGGCTCAATTAGCCCACACTCAGGCGACAGACAAGCTACAACAAGCGTAAGATGAGATTTTTTGCCATTAGTAGGAGCAGTTCACCACTCTCTAAGACATATAGGCCTTGCTGCAAAGGCTATGAAGACTACAGCAGAATCCACCTGGTATAGCTGGATGTATATTGTGGGAGAAGCCAACTACATCCTCTGGCTTTGGCAAGTAGCAGGATGTATATTATGAGGAGGTTCCCGACGAGGAGGAGGTAGATACACGGACACATGAAACTCATAACTCATAACGCATAAGCAGCTAGATTGCCTAAACCTTGACCCATAACGCACATTTGTGGGAGCATCAGTGGCACTAGCACGTCAGACCCCCTCAAGAGGGGTGAATGGCCTCTCCTTTGATGGGCTATCCATCCCACGGCCACTCTTCCTAGTGCGTGAGGTTGTCCTCCGCACAGAGCGGTGACCGAAGGACTTTGAGACCTGGCCACCCCATTGTGATAGTGCTGCTAGGTTTGGCTGTTAGGAGGTAGTTTTCCATGTGTGGGCTGAAGCAGAAGGGATGTGGCTCATTACATGAGCTATTTCCAAACCGTTGATGTCTACCAGACTCAATAAGCAGTAAGTGTCATGCGTGATCTGCTCTACAATATTCCTAAAGTGATGGCTGCAGACTTTTGTCCTTTCCTTGGCACACCTGGCACGCGAGACGTGGCCATCCCTTGTCGTGGGTGGGAGTTGGCCCTCACCTCATTCACTATAAAGGCACACGCAACAGGGATTGCTCTCCTTAGGGAGTTCCACTCCCTCGGCTTGGTGAATTCACAGTTGAAAACAACATACTGATGCTGTGATGTGCATTTACAACCAGTCAAGCACTGATGGAGGGTCCCAGCTCTGAGCGTTTGGCATCATCATGCTCGGTGCGCACAAGAAATGCATTGACCTCTCTAGATTATTCTATCTACCCACAGTAGAGGAGCTATTTGAGTCCCTTGAGCTCCTTACTTGGGTCCATGAATACTATCTCTGCCGGATGGGGGCCAAGGAGGCTACTCAGGTACATAATGCAAGCTCCTTGGTAGCAGTGAGACTGCATCTCTGATAATCCATCTCACTCTCACCTCCTCCGCCTCCACTTCCTCTTCCTTCAACCCCACCCACAGCAGCTAAGGGCGTAGTCACCACCACTCAGGGCAAGAAGGGGAAAAAAATAACTTCCAAGGGCATCGGATTCAATAGTAATCACAGTAGCCAGAAAATAGTAGTAGTGGAACTGCCACAACAATTTCTGCTGCACTCATTGCTACACAGAGTACCACCATTCCATAGACTTGAGCATTGTCAAACGTGGCCTCTAGGCTACACACGGCTGGCGGACGTCTCATGCTTGGATGACACCATTCAAGTAGGTCACACGGTGACCATGATTGCAGCCAAACTTTCTTCTACTTCAGGTGACACCTGAGGCATGGATCCTCAAGACTGTGCAATCGTGGAGCTTTGTTAGCTAATGGCACATTGCACTCATGGAGGTGCGAGCGTTCAATAACAACGGGATGGTTCTTAGATAACTTGTCCCATTCTGTCTGTTGTCCATGAAGATGCTCATGGAGGAGCTGAGTCAGCTTGGAATGGACCTGAAAGTACCATGTGCCTTGACAAGTCATATGTCTATACTTTTTGTCCTTGCCACGAGTACTCTGTCAAGCGACTAGCAGAGGTACAATGTTCTGTGGCAAAATTTTCACTGTCAACAATAGGTTTTGAGGCGACAAGCATCTGGATCCATGGCTATGCCTTCACATGACCTATTGTCGTAGTGATTTATCATCCTCGAGCTTTTTGGGTCTGTTTGGTCAGTTTGCACAAGGTCTGGTCGTGTGTTGCCTGGTCCAATTAGTTGGGGTAGTTTGGTTCGATGGTCGGTCTGGCCCCTTGTACATTTCTGATGTACTATTTGTCCCTACTCTTAAGCTAATATTGCTCTCTATAAGTTGATGCACAAGGATAGATCTCACTACAGCTCACTCTGCCACAAACATTACTCTTGATACACAAAGAATTGTTGTTCATGCATTCTTTGTTGATGACCTGTATCGGGTGTCTCATTGCACTCCCTATGCTTATTCTTCCTCTCTCTCTCTCTCTCTCTCTCTCTCTCTCTCTCTCTCTCTCTCTTTCA
>SZWC01006365.1:68137-85866 GCA_023375785.1 Penium margaritaceum | reverse complement strand
CGCCGGTCGCAGGTCACGTGGGACCCCGAAAGACCGGACAGGCACTCTCGGACCACTATTGGTGGCCAGGGTGGAGTGTCGATGTCCGTAAGTATTGCATGACATGCGACCCATGTCTTCGGAATAAGGCTAGTAACAAGAAGCCTGCTGGACTTCTCCAGCAGCGTCCCATTCCTAAGACTCCATGGGAGTGCCTTAGCATGGACTTCATTACTGGTCTTCCGGACACGGCCCGTGGCCATGATGCAATACTAGTGGTTGTAGATCTTTTGACGAAGATGACACACTTCATTCCTACAACCATTGACGTGAACGTTAAGGAGACCGCTCGTCTCTTCTTTGAGGGTGTCGTAAAGTACCACGGCTTGCCGTTGCGCATTATCTCCGATCGAGGTCAAAGATTTGCTAGTAAGTTCTGGCAAACGATGCACGAGTACTTCGACAGTGAGTCGCAAATGTCGACAGCATTTCACCCTCAAACTGACGGACAAACAGAACGCATCAATCGCACACTGGAGCAGATGCTCCGCATGTACGTGGACCCTGCCATGCATGATTGGGACGAATTCCTAACACCGGCAGAGTTTGCGGTGAACAACTCGGTGAACGAGTCCACACAGTTCACACCGTTCGTGTTGAACAGTGGTCGGCATCCAGTGGTACCCTCTTCATTGGTGAAGAGTGGGAGTACAGGAGGGCAGGTCCCTTCTGCTCAAGCCTTTGTCGAGCGCATCGACTCCTTGTTACAGGAGGTGAAGGGTCACCTTCAAGCAGCTCGGCAGCGACAAAAGGCATATGCCGACAAAGGTCGCCGGGAGGTGTCATTTGACATCGGTGAGAAATTGTTGTTCAGCACTAAAAACCTTCGGTTGAAGTCGCCAGGGGCAAGAAAACTTCTACCGAAGTGGATTGGGCCGTTTCCCATTGTGGCACGCATCGGACCAGTTGCATACCGATTGCTACTTCCGCCGAGTATGAAGATACATGATGTGTTTCCATGTGAGCCTGTTGGCTCCGTACATGGCAGAAGGAACCGTTCAGCCACTGCTAGCAGTCCTGGCTGCCGACGGCCAATACGAGGTCCTTCGCCTACTCCAGCACCGAGAGCGTACTCTTCAGTCGCGCGTTGTTAGGGAGTACCTCGTTCATTGGGCCGGTTGTGGACCTGAACATAATTCATGGGAGCCCGAATCTCGGTTGCCCACAGGGGTGGTCAATGAGTACTGGAGCGAGCTTGCAGCTCGCACAGATCGTCGCGTGGCAGGAGGTACCACCTGAAAGCAAGAAAAGTGAACAACATTCCCATAGGGCAGAATTCATGGACAGAGACCATAGGAGGTTGGGGACGCCCAACATGGTTGTCGCGCGGACGCTCCAGCCTAAAGGGGGGAGGCCGCTAGCCGTGCTGACCTACAAGCTGCAGCTTAGGTCTCAGTACCATGCACGTGTTCATATTTAGCTGGTGATTGAAATTATTAATTTTCTTTCACAATGTTGATGACTCACTGACTGACAATCGTACTTGTTGTTCATGAACCGGGACGGTTTATAATAAATGGGGAGGAATGTAGCGGGAGGGCCGGTTCGGCCCTTCCACCTCGCTGAAGCGAGGGGTGGTTGCGCACCACCCCTCGCGTCAGCGAGGGCTGGCCGGCGGCCAGCACTTCGCTGGCCGCCGGCCAGCTCGCTGCCGGCCGGCTGGACGGCCGGCGGCCGGCCATGTGACCGGCAGGCCACCGGCCGGCCAGCCACCAGCCGCCGATCGCGGCCTCAGCCCGATCGGCGGCTGAGAGGCCACGAGGGCCTTGAGGGCGAGGCCTCGTGGCCTCGTGCCCTCGCCCCCCCTCGCCCTCCTTGCAAAACAAGCAAGAGAGGGCGAGGGATAGGGGGACCGAGGGTGAGGTCAAAACAACTGGCGCGAAATCGCCAGCGTGCCTCGCACGCGACGATTTTGCGCCAGAACGACAAAAACGTGAATCACAGTTCGTTTACGATGAACTTCGACATAAAACGAACAAAATAACTCGTGCGAACACACGAGTTCGAGGTAAAAACCCCCGGTTTGGGTCCCAAAACCAGGGGTTTGGTTAAAAACGGAAATGGGCCTCCGGAGACTCGAAATATTCGAGACTCCCTGCTCTGGGTCGTTGATGACGATTGCCCCTCAGTCTTGCGAAGGGGGTAAACCCCTGACGCGGACTGAGAACGCCATTCTGCGAACTCCGACGACGACTTCAGAGCAGGAGCTAGAGACTCAGCCCGTTACACAGAAGCTGCTCCACGAGTTTAACGGAACACGTATATAGTTGCACCCTGGTCAAAGTTGAGGATTCTTAAATTCATAAAAAACCTGTCGCCAAATTAAATGAGCAGTAGGATACTTTTCCCCTCTTTTCAAGGCTCTGTTTCCTCCTCTTCAACCTAAAATTGGGACAGTGCCTTCCCCCAATACCAGAGACTCTCACGGATTGAGAGAAGAAGAAAAAGGAGAAAGGCGCGACTTGCCAAAGTTTTCAAGGCCATCACATTGTCGTGTAGCATAAGGAAGGTGCCTCCAACGGGGGCAAGGTGCGCCAAGAAGATACAAGAAGAGGCCAAGGAAGACTAGAAGACAACAAGACAACAAGACAAGAAGAAAAACAATCTTTGTATTCTTGATCTTGTACTTTTTTCCCTAGGTTTCCTTGAATTTCCTAGTGCTATGAGTCACGGCTTAGGGTTTTTCCTAAAATCCACGTGCTTGTGCGAAACCGTGGTGGCCTAGAAAAATAGTCTTTTTTGTACCACGTGACTGCACTGACCATGGCGGCCTAGGAAGTTAGGAATCAAATTCATGATTGCCTCACCAATTGTGAGAGCAAGGATACTTTGGGAGGCAAAGCCTCCTCGAAGTGGTGGGGTGACTCTCATAACGGTCTTCACGTGCTAGTTGCATGGGTGACGAGATGGCAAGTGCCGGACGGTCGAAGACCAACAAGGGTAAGGTGATGACGGTCTCACCTCACACCGTTGGCAGACTCCAAAACTTGGGGGCCGTCGCCGCAAGCACGATTGCCAAACCAAAGGCAATCATACCACCAAAGGTAACCGGTGTCAATCTTGACGACATCAAGAAGCGTGCCGATGCTAGAAAACTGCTCAACTAGCACTTAGACGCACATGTGGGCGACCCATACGCAACGGATGACGCGCTAGAGGAGGATGTCCCTAAGGTGGACCCCGACGAAGAGCATGACGCTGACAACGGCAAAGGCGACAAGGATTATGATCATCGCCATTGTCATGCGGCAAACGCGAGCCGATTGCTCAAAAAGGGCAAGGCGCTCGCCGCACCGCCTAAAGCTGCCAACGACAGCGTGGCTGCCGAGAGCAGCAAAGGCGTCGAAATCAGCCACATGCGATGTTCCTGTGAGAACGAGCCAGACGATGTAATCACGAAGGCAATTCATGATGATCACTATAGGCTTGCTGAGTTTGTTACTGAGGCGGCGGGCAAACTCAAGATCACCATAGACAGTGGAGGTATGGCACCACTCGGAAGAGTGGGGGCGGATCCCCCTTCCTACAATGTGGCTGCGATGGGGCAGGGCAGCGTCCACTCGAGTGTCGTTGCTGTCGATAGCCTCCTTCGGAAGGTGGGACTTCTTGGAGGCATGTATGCGAACCGTACCCTCCTGCAGTGGGTAAAAGTGTACAGACAACGCGAGCCTCTGGAGGCTATCGCCGATACTATGAAGACATCAGAGCTGAAGTTTGCTTTTGCCAACTTGTTGGCCCACGTTGGGCAGAGCATCACGGACCTGGATCGTGGTCGCTAGCTACAACGCCTGGCCGCTCATGAGGCAAGCCGGCGATGCAATGACCTAAACAAGGCATTGCAGAGCGTGACCCAGGTACGGATGCAGCAGCAATCACAGCGCGCCACAAGTGCTGATGCCATTGCCGGTGGCAGCGACGACTTGCCTACCTCGACGACTTTGGGGCCGGTCATGAACACGTCCTTCCTCTATAGTGTGGATATCTTCCGAAAGGGCGTGAAGATGACCAACTCGCTGAATCGCATGGAGCACGTCCTATGTGTCCACAAGACTCCACTCAGCCAGTGGGGCGACCTTACCACGACGCGACTTAAAGACAAGCTCTTCAAGTATGTGGTCAATGAGTGGACAGCGAAGCAGTCGCACCTTGAGCCAATGCCATGGGAGGCCTTCTGTACGATCATGCGTAAGAAGTGCACCCAGCGTGAGGAGGCGTAGTGCGTCTTCCACAAAATCAAGGATATCAGGCAGTTAGATAGCCCACTCAAAGCCTAGTTGAGCGAGTTCACCGCACTCGTGGAGGAAGCCGAAAGCTTCACCCAGGGCGATGGGACTCAGACCTTCAAGTACCCGGAGTGCATGCTCTTGGAGTACTTGCGTGTTGGTCTTGCTAGCAAGAAGATTAAGGACAAGACAACAACAACGGCAACCGACCAGGATTAGACAAGTTGGAGGGCATTGCAGGACTACATGAGTGAGGTGTATTCGGCAAACCCGAAGCACTACTCGGTCGCACGGCCAAACGGGCGTGTACAGCAAAGCCGCGACATGAGCATGGACGTTGTGGGGGCTGGAGGAGTAGCCGGGCAGCAGGGCGGGGCCAAGGGAAAGCAGCCTGCAAACCCTCCAGTCAAGAAGACCGGTGGGCACAAGACCCCTAACCATAATCACAGCCGTGACAATGACGAGCTGTAGGCGGCGCGTGAGNGCCGGTGGCAGCGACGACTTGCCTACCTCGACGACTTTGGGGCCGGTCATGAACACGTCCTTCCTCTATAGTGTGGATATCTTCCGAAAGGGCGTGAAGATGACCAACTCGCTGAATCGCATGGAGCACGTCCTATGTGTCCACAAGACTCCACTCAGCCAGTGGGGCGACCTTACCACGACGCGACTTAAAGACAAGCTCTTCAAGTATGTGGTCAATGAGTGGACAGCGAAGCAGTCGCACCTTGAGCCAATGCCATGGGAGGCCTTCTGTACGATCATGCGTAAGAAGTGCACCCAGCGTGAGGAGGCGTAGTGCGCCTTCCACAAAATCAAGGATATCAGGCAGTTAGATAGCCCACTCAAAGCCTAGTTGAGCGAGTTCACCGCACTCGTGGAGGAAGCCGAAAGCTTCACCCAGGGCGATGGGACTCAGACCTTCAAGTACCCGGAGTGCATGCTCTTGGAGTACTTGCGTGTTGGTCTTGCTAGCAAGAAGATTAAGGACAAGACAACAACAACGGCAACCGACCAGGATTAGACAAGTTGGAGGGCATTGCAGGACTACATGAGTGAGGTGTATTCGGCAAACCCGAAGCACTACTCGGTCGCACGGCCAAACGGGCGTGTACAGCAAAGCCGCGACATGAGCATGGACGTTGTGGGGGCTGGAGGAGTAGCCGGGCAGCAGGGCGGGGCCAAGGGAAAGCAGCCTGCAAACCCTCCAGTCAAGAAGACCGGTGGGCACAAGACCCCTAACCATAATCACAGCCGTGACAATGACGAGCTGTAGGCGGCGCGTGAGCGTCACAACACAACATTCTGCGAAGGACTCTAGCTCAACTGTATATTGCCTGGTCACTTTAGGGCTCAGTGCCCTGAGGCTGTTGGTGGTGGGTAAGAGCATGTGGCGTTAGCCGTAGCAACAGCACCTCGTGGGGAGGGTGCGGTAGGAGGCCGCGGACAGGGCCGTGGACAAGGCCGTGGTCGCGGCAATAGGCCCACCGTGGCAATGGACAAGGCCGTGGGATGGGTTTTCTCCACCCCTCAGTGACGTTAGTGGGGATCACTCAGTGGTAACTCTGAATCAGGAGTGTGGGATCATGTTTTCAGACGAGGATGTTAAACCATTTGAGTTTTTGACGAGTTCAAACTTCTTAACTATTTTCTCACCTCTTGTTGAACCTTATCCTACACTTGCTGACCGTCATTGCCCAACAAACCTTGCATCCTTGGATGAGATGCGTGATCGGACATGCTTAGTGATGGCAAAACCAACCACTGTTCAAGACTTGTGTAATATAGTGATTGAAGAAAACAACCTCAAAGCGATCAGTTTAATCATGTTCGCTTTACCTTTGGTCGACGACTTCGACCATGTCAAATTTAAAGACTGAAGGTGCTAGCCAAATTACACATGCCCACAAGATGTGGAGTAGAATAGGTGAATCATGGGAGCTGCGGCGTCCGCTGTCTATATTCCATGTCTATCACAAACTCGGCTTGCCATTGTCGAGGCACTTGGAAGAGTGGAGGCAACATGATGATGCAGTTCAAAGAAAACCTAGCTCGTGCTCCCGTGAACGTACTTTTTGACACTGGAGGAGGTGACTCCTTTGTCAGCCTTGGCTTTACCGGACAGGTTGGCGTCAAGTACGAGGCATCGAATGGCGTAGTTGTCGTCGGTGACAACCTTATGGTACCCATGACCGGTACTTGGAATGTGAACATTTGTATTCAAGGGTACACACAAAGTGTCACGTTGAAGATACTCAACCTTCTTCACCCGTTTGACGTGGCGCTAGGTGATCCCTGGCTCTGCCAAAACAAGGCTCTAATGTGCTTTGAATCAAAGCGTTTGATCCTTTGAAAAGGACAGCATCACTTTACGTTGATTTCAAGTACATAATTGTCGCCGACCTGATACAAATTCCATGCCATTTTGCCTTCGATGCAAGTCACGAGACGTATTCGACAAGGTTGTCAACACTTCTTGGCTCAGATACAAAAATTGGAGGAGGACGTGAAGGAAGACTCGCCACAAGAGATAAAATCTCTATTGGCAGAGTTATCAAATGTATTCCAAGTCCCACCGGTTGGGATTCCACCAGAAAGACACATGGGCCACTCTATTCAGTTGCAACCGGAGGAGACTCCTCCATTCTGACCCATGTATCGCCTTAGTCTAGCGGAAAGGCGAGAGGCCAAACGCCAAATCAAATAGTACCTTGCAATGGGATGGATTGAGCCAAGTAGCTTGCCCTGCAATACGCCGATCCTTTTTGTGAATAAAAGAGATGGTGGTTTACGCATGTGTGTGGACTCTCGTGCGTTGAACAAACTGACGATGAAAATTTTATTCCCTTTGCCATGGATCGAGGACTTGTTCAACCAACTCCAAGGGGAAAACATATTCTCATCCTTGGATTTGTCTCAAAGGTACCATCACATCCGCATAACAGAAGATGATGTGTTAAAACTGTGTTTCGAACGCACATGGGACACTATTAGTTCCGAGTGTAATGCTTCGGGCTAACGAACGCCCTAAAAACCTTCCAAGGATGAATGAACCAAACGTTTGCCAAGCAACTCGGTCTGTTTATCCTGGTTTACCTAGACGACACCTGGTTTTCACCAAATCCATGGAAGAGCACATAGAACATCTGCGCTAGGTTCTCGCGATCCTTGAGTAACAGAAGTTCTACGCAAAATTGAGCAAGTACAGGTTTGCAGAAGATGAGCTCAAATACCTTGAAACATTGTCGGCAAGGACAGTATCCGTGTTGACCTACGGAAGGTCCAAGACATGGTGGACTGGCCACGCCCGGAAAATGTCAGACAAATTCATTCTTTCCTCGGCCTTGCAATCTACTTTCGGCGGTTTTTGCAAGGGTATTCGACGTTGGTAGTACCGCTAATCAGGCTCATGCGAAAGGACGTGCATTGGGAATGAACATCTCATTGCGAGAACGCCTTTTTCAAATTCAGAGAGATTCCATCCACAGCGCCCGTCCTAGCTCTCCCAGATCCATTACAATCATGGGATGTGCATTGTGATACGTCGGTAGTGGGACTCAGAGCTTTCCTCGTGCAGAACGGTCACCCAGTTGCATATGAGAGCCGGAAGCTCATCCTCGCAGAAACATGATACCCTACTGATCATTGATGTCGATAATTTACCTGAAGCTCATTTTGGTTTCTTTAATTTCGACATGGGTTTAACTATAGTGATAGTACCTTACAGTTTGACGAATGCTGACCCGTGGTACGTTAACTTCGACGATGGGCCTAGCTCGACTTGTCGGTGCTACGTTACGTTCGACGACCTGTACGCGTCCGATGAGCGCCGTCCAATTTTTTCGCGCCATGTCGACACGAGCACGTCGGACTTCCTCACTCAATTCAAACGTTCAAAAATCAATGCTGCAACTGGATGTTCAAACCACCCTGGGGAGCGCGTTCGACGTGTTTGGACCATAAATCTATGACTCTAGGGCACTTCCACTTATCAGTTCCCCCGCAATCGGCTGTCAACGCTGCACCTACCCGCCATTATGGACCGATGACGTGGTAGAGTAGATCTCCTCTTTTGTCTCCATGTGTGCTTTCGCAAGTGATGTTTATTCATCTAAATCATGTTGTTTGTCCTGACGTGCCTCCTGTCTCGTGCGATCGCTTGACTGAAGTCGTCGAATTCGAACACATTTCATGCGAGGTGTCACAAAATGAGAAAATGAGTGAGACACAAAAACGAGACAAGTCGTAGCATGGCCCCGGCCCGCAGTTCAGCCAAACTTGTGTGGTCATCCCTTAAATTTTATTATTACGTTCAGGAATTATTTAGGTGTGCCTTCATATTCGATGAAAAATGAAACTTGACGAAAACATGGGGAAAAAAAACATTAATATCGAATAATAAGATCAGTAGGGTACACGACTGGGGACCAAGGGCTCCTTACGGTAGTACACGCTTTCAAGATATGGTGTTGCTACCTTGATGGTGCCAAAGAGGGTGTGATGGTCGTGACCAACCATAACCCATTGGTGTTTTTCCAAATGCAACCAATTCTATCAATACGACAAGCGCATTGGATCGAACATCTGAGCCGATTCTCATTCAGATGGGAGTATGATCCAGGACGCATCAATGTGGTCGATCCACTAAGCCAGAAGCCAATGGAAATCAAAGCAACCACAGAGGTTGGTGGGTGTTTCTTGGCCATTGCGATAGCAAACGTACAAACACCAAAACTCCCTGCACCCCTACGGCAACCACCTTGAGAGATTATCCACTACAACGGTTTTGTCAAACAAATTTGGATGGGATACTATGTGGATTCTTGGTTTTGAGACTCTCAAAACCTAGACAAGTATGGATTGGTGGAAGCCACAGGATTCTATCGGCATGGAGAACAAGTTGTTTTGCCAGACTCAGGAGACCTTCGAGCGAAGATTGTCTCCCAATTTCATGATCAGCCGGTCGCAGGTCATGTTGGACCTCAAAAGAATGGACAGGCACTCTTGGACCACTATTGGTGGCCAGGATAGAGTGTCAATGTCTGTAAGTATTGCATGACATTAGACCCATGTCTTTGGAATAAGGCTAGTAACAAGAAGCATACTCGACTTCTCTAACAGCTTCCCATTCCTGGGACTCCATGGGAGTACATCACCATGGACTTCACTACTGTTTATCCGGACACGACCCGCAACCATAATGCAACTCTAATGGTTGTGGATTTTCTGACAAAGATGATGCACTTTATTCCTACAACCACAGATGTGGACGCAGAGGAGACCGCTCGTCTCTTCTTTGAGGGTGTCATAAAGTACCATGGCTTGCTGTTGCACATTATCTCCGATCGAGATAAAAAAAATGCTAGTAAGTTCTATCAAAAGACACATGAGTACTTTTGGAGCGAGTCATATATATCAATAGTGTTTCATCCTCAAACTGACGGACAAACACAGCACATGAACTGCACACTGGAACAAATTCTCAGCGTGTACGTGGACCTTGCCATGAATGACTTGGAAAAATTCTTAGCACCGACAAAGTTTGTGGTGAATGACTTGGTGGACGAGTCAACACAGTTAACATTGTTTGTGTTGAAAAGTGGTCGGCATCCAATGGTACCCTCTTTGTTGGTGGAAAATGGGAGTATTGGAGGACAGGTTCCTTTCGCTCTGGCCTTTGCCGATTGCATAGACTCCTTGTTATAGGAGGGGAAGGGTCACCTTCAAGTTGCTCGGCAACGACAGAAGGCATATGCCGACAAAAGTTCTCGTGAGGTCTCGTTTGATATCAGTGATATAGTGCTGCTTTGCACAAAGAATCTTTGGTCGAAGTCGCCACGGGCGTGAAAAATTCCAGCGAACATGATTGGGCCGTTTCCCATAGTTGCACGCATTGGGCCAGTGGCATACCGATTGCTGCTTCTGTCGAGTATGAAGATACATGACGTGTTTTATATGAGCCTCTTAGCTCCATACAAGGCAGAGGAAACCATTCAGCCACCACCGGTAGTCCTTGTTCCCGATGGCCAATACGAGGTTCTCCGCCTACTTCAACACCGAGAGTGTACTCTTCGGTTAGGGAGTACCTTGTTCATTCTATCTAGTGTGGACCTGAACATAACTCATGGGAGCACGAATCTCAGTTTCCCACAGGGGTGGTCAACGAGTATTGGAGTGAGCTGGCAGCTTGCACAGATTGACACAAGTCAGGGGGCACCACCTAAACTTGGAAAAAGTGAACAAAATTCCCACAGGGCGGCATTCATGCACTGCAACCTTAGGAGGTTAGGGACGTCCAACATGGTTATCACGCGAACGCTCCGGCCTAAAGGGGGGAGGCCGCTAGCTGTGCTGACCAACAAGCTGCAGCTTAGGTCCAAGTGCCATGCACGTGTTTATGTTTAGCTGGTGTTTGAAATTGTTTGTTTTCTTTCACAATGTTGATGACTCACTAGCCGACAATCCTGGTTGGTGTTCATGAACCGAAACGGTTCACAATAAGTGGGGAGGAATGTAGCGAGAGGGTCGGTTTGGCCCTCCCTCATCGCTTAAGCAAGGGGAGATTGCGCACCACCCCTCACGTCAGCAAGGTCTGGCCGACGGCCAGCACTTCGCTGGCCGCCGGCAAGCTAGCTGTCGGCCGGCCAAGTGACCGGTCGGGCACCAGCCGGCCAGCCGACCACCGTTGATCATGGCCTCAGCCCGATCGGCGGCTGAGGGGCCACGAGGGCCTCAAGGGCAAGGCCTCATGGCCTTGTGTCCTCACCTCCCCCCCCTTCCATCCTCCGTGCAAGCGAGCAAGTGAGGACAAGGGATAGCGGGGGAGAGGGTATGAGCAAGGAGCGAGGAGAGCGCATGAGAAAAGTCGGAGCAAAACCATCAATCGTTCCTTGCATGCGACAATTTTGTGCTGACGCGTCAAAAACGAAGCTCGAGTTTGTTTGGGACAAACAACGAGTTTCAAACTAGGAAAATTGGTGCGAACTCACGAGTTCGATGTAATACCCCCTCGTTTTGGACCCAAAACAAGGGGATGAGGTGAAAATGGAAATGGGCCTCCGGAGACTTGAGTTACTCAAGTCTCCCTGCATAGGGTCGTTGATGGCGATTGCCCCCAGGGTGACGCGAGGAGGGGGAACCCCTCGAGCGAGCTCTGGACGCCATTCTGCGAATTCTGATGATGACTTAAGTGTAGGAGCTAGAGATTCAAACCTGTTACAAATGAGGACAAGTGGGTCACTGGTGTTTAGTAGTAAGTGTACTTTGATGACAAGTGTCAAAAACGTTGAGCACATGTGTATGATGATGAGAATCACAAGAAGACATATGTTGGGTCTTCAGTGCTTGAGTTGAGCAACGCGTGCGATGGCTGGTCGTCCGTGATCGATTCTAGAAACCCTGCCAGGAAATCAAGGGGGTTTGAGAGTATGAAGACACAGTTTTAGAAAGGTATAGCACCTTCAAACATTTGACAAAACAGCGTCAAAACAATGATACATTATCATATACTTCTGTCCACAATCCTAGAAGTTGGTCAAAGTTTGTTGAACCTTAGGGAAAGGAACACCGGATCTAGGTAGGTGGCCAAAATACCCTCAACTAATCGACATAGAAATCTTGAGGCAAACACACGATGCATCATTAGTCTAAGGACAAAAAGACCCATTTGTATCTTTTTGGGACTCTTGTATGTTTAGCTCATAACATTCATGTGGGGGAACTTGTATGATTCTAGAGGATGACTCCAAGCGCAACGTGGGTAGTTTCTGGGAAATTAAGTAGTAGTAGATGTTTTGACAAATAGGGACAAAGGGTTAGATTGTATTGATAAGTGAGTGTGACTTGACAATGAGTACAAAACAAGTCGAGAATGCACATGTGCATATACAATGACCAGAAACATAATGAGACATGTGTCAGGTCCTCGGCGCTCGAGCCAACCAATTTGTGCAAGGTCACGCCTTGAGTGGCTGCTTGAAGAAGCTCCACCATGAAATTGGAGGGCTTTCAGAATATCAAGCCTGGTTTCATAAAATTGTGGTATTGCTAAGGAATTGATTGAGCACTATTGAAACATCAATACCGTTTGCGACACTTTTGTCCACATTTCTGGAAAGTGGTAGATTTATCTGAATCTTATGGGACCGGACACATGAGGTGGCGATAGGTGCCCAAACTTCCCTCGGCTAGTTGGCAAAAGAATGTCAAGGTTGATGCACATGGGCCACAAATGCAAGGATAGAAACATCCACTGGTGAAGTTCATGGACTCGTGTACTTCATAAATGTAACATTTCCCTCCTTTTTAGCCATGATGTTCTGCTGCATAAGGAGACGTAGGCCTATGACGCCAGTAAAAGTTGTGGATTGGATGATCTATGTCTCAAAGGTTGTCGGAGGGCTCCTACATGCTGTACGTAGCATCGTAACCGTACTACTGGTTGTTTTCCACTGTGTCGATGCTCAAGGATGTCTTCAATCGCAAAATCCATATCCTCATCCACTTGAATAAAAGGTAGACGTGTGACGCCTATGTCTAGGAAGTTTGTGCTAAGGTCTTGGTAGTGCTTGGGTTTGGTGATGTGCAAGACATTGTGGATTGCCGTGCGTTCAAGGAGGAGAATACGAGCGATGACAAGGATTTGCATTTTCTTGATCTCAACCGGTTCCAGATAAAGGGGTTTGAGGTTCGCAAAGTCCTATCCTCAAAGCTTAAAGTTTTCCAAGTTGAGGAGGACGCCATTACTAGCACCAAACACGCCGTTGCTATGATGTTGGTCAGCCGCTTGCGTCACAATCCCTTATGTCTTTGTGATGGTTTTCCGTGTTTCCTCCCGAATACTTAAGAAATCATTGTAGTGGATGTGGACCATGGAGATGATACTGTGGTTATGTAGTTTTGCTGGTGTGGCGAGAAGTTTGCTGTAGATTATTTCAAATATAATTGTACCTGTTATGGTGGCGGTGGAGGGGTTGTATGCAGGCTTGGCGGTTGGTGTTTTGGCTGTCCAATCGATGCCGTGTGGCTTGCACAAACTGCGAAGAAGTTGTACAAGCGTCAGGTTGGTCTCTTTGTTCTACTCGTCGGTTCGAGGATAGAATACTTTTGAGATCTGGATCTGACTGCCATCAAATGTCACCAGTCAGCACCAAAAACGGCTAGTGAAGCACCTGTCCTTGTCGCCGATGATGGTGCATGGTATGTTGTACAATTGTACAATCTGGTTCAACAACAATCATGCTATCCCTTTTGAAATAATGGTGGTTGTTGCCGTGATGAAGTGCAACATTTCATAACAATCTGTCCATCACCACAAGGATGGCATCGTACCCCTTTGGAGTGGCAAGCAATCTCAACATGAAGTCCAGAGTGATGTTGACCCACAGCTCCGTTGGAATGGGGAGTAGTTGAGGTAGTCACGGTGGCCTTGTACTACAATATTATTGCCCTTGACACGTGTTGTAGGATTTGCAAAAGGTTGCCACATCGGTCTGCATCTTGTCCCACAAGCAGTATTTTTCCAATTTTTTTTGTGGCATTCCTCTAATAGCATTCTTCACAGCTCCTTGTTCATGTGTTCAACAACTTGGCAAGTAAATCATCATCGCTAGGATGGGTTAATGAACCATAACTTGGTTTTGTTGTAGCCGCCAAACCTCTGGTAACCTATCATAAACAATCGTGCTAGGTACGGGTCTCATTCGACAAGTAGTGTGTTGCTCGCGGCCATCATATATAGCTGCTGACTTGGAACATCCAGTAGATTTGTCTTTCCGGGTTTGTACTTGGTTTCCATAGTCAAATCTCAAGTGGAGGAAATCCATCCATTGAGTTTGTCAACAGCTTGATTCTGGCTGAGTCTTGAGATTTTTTAGTGCGTATTGGTTGGCACAAACGATACATCACGGGCATTCTAGGTAGCTTTGCCACGTTTTGAACACATGCATGACTAGAAGCATGCCTTTCTCATGTGTCACGTAGCTGAGTGCTAGCCAGCACAAATTTCGTGACATGAACTTGAGTGGTTTTTCTCCACCACCATAATCTTGGTGGGGAACGACTCTGATTGCTCAATCGGACATGTTGGTGGCCATTATGTAGTCCACTGTTGGATTTACTATTTGTAAGGTTGATGCCAAGGCTAGCGCATTTCTCAAGGAGTTGAATGCTTCTTCTTCTCTATCCCTCGATTCCACTCAATGGTTTGGTAAGTGAGATCGGAGAGATGCACTAACAATCAGACGTTGTCTTTCTAGATCGATAACACTAGTTGGAGAAGCATACAAATACTTGGACGTTACAAAATTTTGTCGGCGTTGGCTTATTAGTGACTGCCTGCACCTTTTTTCGGTCCATGGTGATCCGTCTGCCACCGATGATGTGGCCAACAAACTCGATGAAAAGGTGACCAACGTCGTGTTTCAGGAGTTCTCCAAAAACCTTGTATTTGTAAATTCTTGAGAAATTTTTTGGGATGTCCATCATCCTTATCAAAGGTGTGGTTGTAACCCTTATTGTCATCAAGGTACACAACATCAAACTCTTCACGCTATGAGTGAAAGTTTTCATCCAAGTATGGGTAAAGAACGTCATCCATTGTTGTCATTCATGTAACTGGTGTGTCCATTAGTCGAATTCATCAAATCCACTTATTTGATAAGCAGATTTGATTATTGCCATTGCGTGAGTCATTCTTGCTAAATGTTTGGGCCAATGGATTTGGTAAAAAGGCTTGTCTGCTTGCGAAATACGACAACAATTCTTGATGGTGATGTTATTCAACCCTTAGTAGTCTATGCTCATCCGCATTTCCCTACATTTCTATTTTGACAAAGTAAAGGAGCTTTGTAGGATGGCATCGAGGGTGTGATAAACCCTTGACCAATAATTTTATCCCATTACTACTTAAGTTTGATCAGCTTGTGGTCACTCATCCCATAGGTTGCTTTCACCGTTGTCCTGCTACCCAGCTTTAGGTCTATCTGATGGTCGATGCTTTGTTGGTGAGGTAGCTCTCAGCGTAGTTCATCGAGAAAAACCCCGTCAAGATCACGAAGGAGTGATGCAAAATCCTCCAGAACGGTCGGAAACGTCTCAAGTGTTGATGTTGATGTGGTCGCCTAGACTGTTACGACTTCTTGTGCTTCCCTTGCCTCTACATGGACGAGCAACACTTGAGCTCTGACTCATAAATATCTCCTAGCCACGTCTAAAGATTCTGGCTAGCATCTTGTAATTGCTACACCTTCCTCTATTGCTTACACTCGCGCTGCTTCCCGTAACCGCCGCTACGTCGTGGGTTGCTCCACCAGAGGTAGATGTCATTTTCTACCATCACTTTTTATGTAAACTGATCCAATAATCCAGTCCACTTGCAAATTGTACTCCTATAGGAAGTCTCGTATGAGGATTGTTTGGTGGCTGCTGATTGGGCAAGTCCTCCAGACCGTTGCATTGTGCACATTCTCAATTTGCCTCAGGAGTGGCTCACAATATTGTGGATGTATAGTTGTTTGTAAAAAAAAATCTGTCAAACACCCTTGGTTCGATCGACAAATGCAACTTTGGAACAATGTTGTTGCTTACCCAACTATGAGAAGCTCCTCAATCTAGTAGTGTCGGTATCAAGCTGCAACAGTCATAGTCTCCTTGTTGTACCCCTAGTAGCATCCCTGATTGTTCGTCCTCATACCCCAAGTCAAACTTTTCAATGTCACAAACCCTTGCTTGGGACGATATTAGCTGCTCAAATGGACGATCGGTCGGTGCCGATTCCCCCAATCGGACATGGATCTTGCCATCTACTTGTGCCCTTTGCCATTTCTCGACTCCTCATTCTCTATGGCCTTTCCCATTTTTTGGTTTGTCTTTGCCTTTTTCCCACAGTCGCGTAAGATGTGTCCTTGCTTTGCACAAGTCCTGGACAAGCATTAATCGCCTTGACGGACGACGTCAATCTCCATCAGGGACGAGGTTTCTATCGACTATGACCTCCCTCCACCACAATATGAAGTACGCCCTTTTGGTTGCCAACCATCATATTCGTGCATCTAAGCATTGTTTCCGGTGCCATCGATGTGATTGGCCATTGCGATCGTTGTGGATGGTTGTCTTGGATGCCGCAATAACGATTGCTTATCGAATGTCACGCGTGAGGCCGTTAGTGTAACAGAAACAAAGGATTTCCTGTTGGATTCATCGGTGCTGTGCCATTCGTCGTGAAAGGCGTCGGTACTACCTTGTTTGCTTGAAGAGTGTCATTAGTGTGATACTGGTCCTCAATCGTTAGAGTCTTTGCCAGTTATCGCTACTCGCCGCCGAGTGTGCTCGCTCCATTCATCGTCGTAGATGTAAAGTCTGCGATGTTCCAAACGCTTGGGATGCGTTGAAGACTCGTGCAAGGTTGTCATCTGGTAGTTAATATGTTGGCTTACCCTATAGAGCCGCTGTGGTAGGATACCAAGTGCTACGCAAAGCGGAACGTGGATGGTTCGCTGGGATGAGGTGCGGAGTAGTAGACGTGTCAAGGAATAGGGACAAAGGGATGTTTTGTGTTAGGGAGTAAGTGTACTTTGATGATAAGTGTCGAACAAGTCAAGGATATACATGCAATGAAGAGAATCATAACGAGACAGATGTTGGGCCCACGACGCTTGCGCTGAGCTTCGCGTGGGAGGTGACGCCATGAAAAGCTACTTGTGAGAAGCTTCGCCGCAAATTCGGGTAGCTTCGAGAATACCGAGACGTGGTCTTGTAAGAGTCCATGACGTTGAGAAGTTGACTGAATAGTATCGGAATATTGAGAAGGTTTGCGACACTTCTGGAAGGCGGTCGAACTTATCAGAAACTTTTGGAACGGAACACTAAATGTCGGGGCAGTTGGTCAAAATGACTATTGTCGGGTGATCAGCGTAAACATTTGAGGGTTGAAGTTTGGTAGGCCACGAATGTAAGTACAGAAATGCCACTCCATTTCTTTGCTTTCTGCTTTTAAGTTGCGCTTTTGCTGCGTTTTCTCCCTGTAAGGAGGCTGGAAGTCCTGTGCGGCATGGCAGCATGACACGCTTGAACCCCTAAAATGAGCAAAGTTTTGTCTGGGGAACTACCTCCAACCCCCCAAACGGAGGATAAGCTTACGAACTGCGGAAGCATTCAAATATTGACAGGACTGTCGCATTGGTTTCAGCGTCGGGTCAGCGGCGGCAGTACCGAATCTCCTGTAGTCACTCGGCTGTGACCAAACGTGGGGTGCACGATGATCCCATCTCGCGGCTGCCGAAGACGGAGAGGAGAGAAAGAAATACCGGTACTGGACGGCAGGCAGAGAGAGAGAGAGAGACAGAGAGAGAGAGAGAGAGAGAGAGAGAGAGAGAGAGAGAGAGAGAGAGAGAGAGAGAGAGAGAGAGAGAGAGAGAGAGGGAGAGAGAGAGAGAGAGAGAGAGAGAGAGACAGAGAGAGAGAGAGAGA
>SZWC01006365.1:0-15000 GCA_023375785.1 Penium margaritaceum | reverse complement strand
TCAATGGACGTCGGCACGGTCGAAAGTCATGGTCAATGGACGTCGGCACGGTCGAAAGTCATGGTCAATGGATGCACAAGGCTCGAACAACACCCATCATACTCACGTCCCTTCTTCTTCCGCTGTGCCAGCCACACCCAATACTATGCCATGCCATGCCATGCCACGCAACGCCATGCCATGCCATGCCATCCAATGCCATGCCATGCCACGCCATGCCAAGCTATGCGGCCCTTGCTCTATGTAATCCTTGCAGCCCACACTCAACAACAGCGCTCCTGCTCAAGCCATGTCGTGCAGATCGCTTGCACGCCTTACCTCACCACCACACGACGAGAGATGCCCACTAGCCAAAAGAATCGTTTCATCCCAATCCATGCTCTGTACTCACACATTTGTCTTTTGCGCCTTCACATCCTTCACAATTCCATCCCACGATTTCGCCCCTTCCTGCACACCACCACTGCTCTCACCCGTTGACATTGCTTGGACGCTTCGCAAAACATGGAAGAAATGTGTTTTCTCTGTGCCGAATCTCTCACCTGTTTACGTTCTGCAGCGTTTCAATGGGCACTAGACCTTGGCACACCGCTGTTTGCCCCACCGCAACTCTTCGGTATGCAACGTACGGCGTGATCCTGTCGCCCGCCTCCTCCTCCCTCACCTCATCTCCCCACGGATCGTGCTCCCCCGCTCTTCCCTCATCTATTCCCTCAAACAGCATTGCTCGCGCACTGCGTTTCTGGCTGCTGATCCGGTCTCCTCTCCCCTGGAACCCAGATGAAGAAGAAGAGGTAGCCGGAGGGAATCTCAGCCACGGGCAGAGAAGGGGAGGACGGTCGGAGGCCGACCAAAGGAGAGGGAAGAAGTGNCCCGACCAGTTGGCGACAAGGAAGAGGGCGGCAAACACGAGGGGCCGTGATGGCATGTCGTTCAGCGCGTGGATGACGCCAGCAGCCAACCGATAAATTATTTTTCTGCGGTTGAGAGAAAATGGCGGGCCTGGACCTTGGCCTCTCGATCGATGGCTTTGGACTTGATGGTGCTGCTGATGCTGCCGCTGCTGCTGCAGCTGCTGATAATGATGCTGCCGCGAAAACATGGCTAGACGGCCACGCTACAGTGAGTTCGACGCGTGAGAAAGAGGAAGAGAGCAATGTGCTTATGCGGCCGGCGAGCTAGCAGCCTGCCTGCTGGTGCAGTCGATGCGTGCGGCGCTTCGGTGCTTCACGCGCGCAGGCTGTGAGGACTCGGCTGCCTTGAGCTTGACAGGAATGGGGAGATGAACAAAACTCTCCTGTAAGAGGCACCGACCCTGGCCGCGGAAGGCAAAAAGCACAGACTGCCTCGAGGACAGAAGCTTGAGACACAGACAATTTCGCAGTCGCAAACAAGCAAGTCGCTCTGCTGGAGCAAACGATCGGCTTGCCGAGTGGCTCAATTCCAGCTCAGCTAGGATCGCGGGAGGTGGCGGGTGGCGTGCCTGGCGCGGTGCTAAAAGGAGATGTCGGGCAAGAAGCATGAAAACGAACAGCATAGGTACCGCGACAGATGGACCACTGCGCCACACAAGCGTATGCCGAGAACAGGAAGCTTCCGACCCTCCTGTGGAGACGGCGGCTGAACGGAAGAATGGAGGAATGGAGGAACGGAGGAATGGAGGAACGGAGGAACGAAGGAATGGAGGGATAGGGGATGGGCGGCAGGACGGGGGTGACGCGGGGGGGCAGAAAACTTCGTGGAAGTGGTCTTCCCCGTCTACATTCACCATAGGCGGTGACTCGCCGGGAAGCCTGGAAATTACTAGGAGTATTTTTAGGAATTTGTTTCTAGTTGAATGAAGGACAATGCTGAATATCTCTCGTTTTCCTGTCGAAGAATCACTGGATTCAACTAAAATCGAATGGATTCGAACGGATCCTACTACGAAAAGGAAAACAAATGCACAGGCCGGCGTATCAAGGACAACGTGCCATCGGCGGCGAGTGCAAAGAACATGTGCCGGTCGGTGCGCTCCCAGAATGGTGAAAACTGTTTTAGCCAACGATGGCACCAGTCAAACTTAGACAACGCCAGTCAACGGGTCAGTCTTACGTTCTGGTCAAGCATTTCACCAGACCTGGGATGCCGTTATTCAACAATGGCCCTTCAAAGCATGGTCACTGTGCACAAGGGCAACTTTTACGCCTGTTAACCATTCTCGGTATTAGTCTTCAACAAATTAAAAACAACGGTTAATTCATCAGTATAATAAAGATCTGTACGTCGAGCGTAATAATGTATTGCACTGAAAAGAATTAAACTAAAACGCATGAACATAGAATAAGGCAAAACCAAAATCTTAACAACTCATGGAATGTGACAAATTTTGCTTCAAAAATTTGCTAGTAAAGAATAAAATAACTAAATAAAATAAAAAAACTTATAAAAATTATTTTAAAACGATGAATATCCAAGTAAACATGACACCTTCAACATGCCATTCTCAAGAGAAAAAGTAAACTCCTGTAAATGGCCTTTATATCAATTGAAAAAAAAATCAAATCACAAATGCTCAAATCTGGAGAGAGGGTGGTGAACATTTCACAACATGCTCTATTCCAACAAGGGCTTCTTATGCTACGATATGATCTTTAGGTGCCCAGCAAACATGCCCTTTGCACTTGGTAGAGCCACTAGCAAGTTAAGCGACAATCAATTTCATATCTTTAAATTTTAAAACATTAAATAAGAAGTAAAAAATCTACAGATAATATGAAACAACTCTCTTACGCAACTCTTAGCCCTAAAGTATACCCCATGCCATTACAAGGACGTCAAGACAGTCAATTCAAGAGACTGACCACCGCCACCGTTTTAAGCAAGAAAGATCTGAAGGATTTTAGGGTGACATCCTCCTAGGATTGCAAAACATTCTAGGCTTTGGAAGGCCTTGCATTGATTGAACTCCTCACGGGCTAGCATAAATTGGTAGTATTGAAATTGTCTTTGAGGGATATAAGAGTTTTGGTTAATTATCCCACTTTTATGCACTACGTAACCTCTACATACTACTCCCCTAGTATCTTCATTTCCTGGAAGTTTACATACACCAATGCACTTGTTGAATCACCAATTTCTTTGTAAGAAAATGAATTTATTATTTGTAGCAAGGCATAAAAGTCCGTAACCTTGATTCTTAAACATCAATGTTACGAAACGTTAAACATATACTTGGTTGTTCTTTACTAGCCTATTTCTCTCCTCCACATTCATGAAGGAACTTTTTGTTCGGCATAGTATTCTCAAAATAGAACATAAAGCGAAAAGATTATTTGTACAAACATAAATCGACATGCGGTGACTTTGCATATTGTTTGCTAGTCATGCTTCTGAGATTTTCTTCATGTCGAATACCCCCTCCCTCGTGTTTCTATGATAAATGTATTGGGTAGTGTACCGCGGAGATCCTATCAAACGTGACCTGTTGTATTTTTTTTATTCGGCAGACCCATCCCCTCATTCCTTGTAAGTGTATAAGGATTGTGTATGAGGGAGTGTATGGTGAACCAACAAATATAAGTACATTAGTGTATGTAAAAATTTCTGTATTAGACCTACCCCCCACAAGACATACATCCCAAAACACTATTGTAATACATTTTTCACTTACTAGAGGGGGGCCCACCCCCCTCCAAACTAAAAAATGTATGTGGATAGTGTTTTGGTGAGTACATGTTCAAGACATTGCCAGCAAAACACTTGTCTATTTCTTTTGAATTATGCTATTCTCAATAGAGGGCGTCGATCTTTATGAAGCGACGACACCCAAAAAAGGAAAATAGACAGACTTCACTCACATGTTGTGGACAATGCGTACTATGCAAATGGAAAAAGAGAACCCCGACCACCCTCCCCTTGCTAGTGCCCCGAGTGTATTAGGAGTGTATACTTGGGAATTTACTCTAGTTTGCTCATCAATTTTCACATGTGTATTCATAAACTTGTGAATTCATTAGTTGCTTATCCGGATACATTACCCAATACACTCCCAAAATATACCTTGAATGATACGAAGGGGGAGGGGACTACAAATCACCCCTCCCCTTGAAAAAGTGAGAAGTTTATTTGAAGAATTTATCAAAAGGTGTATCTGGTAGACATCCGTATCAATACACATGTATAAAATGTGTACTTTACAAAACCTAATCTAAGCTTTCAACCGGAGTGAGCCAACAATTTACAATAACCTAATATCATAAGTGCTGGAGCATAACCATTCAATTTCATTCTCACCTTTTAAACTAAGCACACCTTGTCTAGAGCCTCCCACCTCCTCAATGTATTTGGGGGTGTGCATCAAGGTGTGTATGAGGAATGCGCTAGAAATTGTATACTAATGAATTTAGTCAAAAGTGTATTGTTACAAACCCTCTCATGAGACACAACCTTAAACACTATCCACATCCATTTTGACTATGCGTGGGAGGGGGGGTATTGATGTACCCTGCTATCCAAAGTAAGACGTTTTCATCGATAGATTCTTGTTGATTACAGCCAGTACACATCAAATAAAGGAACATTTCTAAATTTTTTGAATCATCTAGAGTTTACGTAGGTCATTCATATTCTGAATTTGACGGTTCTTGAGGCACAAAAAACAAAAAAAAAGCAATCAAAATGTCGTTATTGCAATGTGATGTTGAAATTAGTGGACCCCCATGAAGACCTCCTCGAAAACATTAGGAGTGTATTTCAAGAGTGTATCGAGGAGTGTATTGTGAGTAATCACAAAAATTTACATAAGTGAATTAATCCACATGCGTATTTAATCACCTCCCCTCTTGATACAATTCTCAATATATCCTGGTTACAAATTCGTGCTACCAAAGTGGGGGGATGCACGAACATAAAAAATCATGACGAACGTGTAGAATTTTGCTCTTTCCCTACAATATTGTTCTACATCAGGTGCCTATAGAAATTGTTACAAATTCAACTTTATCATTTTAATTTAAACTTCAATTATTCTATTTTAAAATCCTAAGATGAACTTAACTCACGGTAGAATATAGTGACAAACTAAAAAGCTATATGTTTCATTGTTTTTGGCCAATTGCTTTAAGAATCGATCTAGAATAAAATAAAACACATCCATTTTTTAATAAATTTATGAGAATGCCTTGTGTTCACGCACATAAAACAAAATTTTAACATAATTGTAACAAGTAATCTCCATGAATCATTAAACATTGGCCAGGCTATTTTGCTTGAAGTATTCTCACCATCTCTTTTAAGTGTTATATACACATTATCAAGTGTGTGGATCCAAGGCTATTAGGCATAAGTGGGATTGCTAGCAACAAACTCCACTAATGGTGCCACAAAAATTCGAGAATTGTGATGCACAATCAAGGTCTCTGAATGATCCTTGAAAGCCTACAACTATTGTGTTACACTAGATTGAGCAAACTCAAGCAACATCCTGGCTCAATGATCTCCATTGCCTGGAATATTTTCTAAAGATATATTTTTTTTTATGTTGTAGATAAAAGTATGCTTGGGATAGCACAAAGGATTAGAAAAAGAAATGATAAACTTGATGATATGAAAGTAGAAGGTAGGTTTGATATCATGGAAAGTGATAGGACCTTTTCTTTTCATGTTTAAGTTCCTAGTTAGGTGGCCACGTAAAGAAGAAGATTCTTCCAAATATTAATGATTTGTTACCACTTGTGCCTTACTCTAAATAATATTACACGCAATGGACACTGATTTAGTTATGCACTTGTAATGCCATCTTTACTTCTCTATTTCAAAGCTTCCTCAATAATAAATCATTTCAAAGTTTCAAGGTGAAACTTCACCAAACGTTTGCTTCCTTATTTGGCCTCCTTGTTGTTGGAATGAAGCGATAACAACGCTGGATTTATGCTACAGAATGGCGCAGTCAATTCTTGAATCTAAGGTTCTTACAAGAAGTTGCAGATTTTTCTGCAACTTGTCGAGAAATTCCTCTTGTGAATTTTCCACCGTACAGGCCAGTTGCTTACTCAAATAATCTTGCAAGTGTTGTGGTCATGACTGGGGAGTGTATATAACTCCGTTGGAAAGTCCAAGAGAGGAATGACCACCTCGATATTGTCACCTACGTTGGACAACTCAACAACCGCCTCAGATGAGGCAGGTTGGAATATGCAACCCTACGAGGTGTGCGCATGACATAGTACAGGCAGCACTGAGGTCTTCTTAGCTGGTACACGACCTCGTCAATGAATTTCTGCATCATCAACGCGTCGTCCAATACTGGACGACGCTTTACTACATCAGCAGGGGGGTGCTGTTGAGACTACTACGTACAAGGGAGCAGATGGGAGCAGACTCCCCCAAGGCATAGTAGTATAAAAGGAGGGGCTATTAGCCGTCACATTTTCATCTCAACATCCTGGAGCATCTGAGTGTTAGATACCTTTAGCAAAGTCAGCCTTCTGACTTTGTACCCAGTTCCAGATTGTGGTAGAGTTCTCCTTTGTCGACCTAGTGAGCCTGGAAACACTGCCAGCTTGGTTAGGAGGGACCCTGACTTCCTGAAGGCTTGTCTACCTGTAAGACACGCCAAGAATCTTGTCCAGGGCTCGACGCCTCGCAAGACGTTGCGCCCAGCTTGGGCCAGGAACATAGTCAGAGCTTTGTGCTGTACATATGCTGTTGTGAGACTAGTACATAGTGCTACTCTACATGTACATTTGTATTTTCATAATACGATCAAAATCTCATAAAAAAAAAGCTTTTGCACTTTTTTTTTTACAACATGTACATGTATAGCTAAGCACATTAGGGTCCTGTCATGTCAGCAAGGCCTACTCAGCCTTTATTATGAGCGTGACGAATCCCAATATGGTATCAGAGCAATGGCCTCGTTTGATCATCGTATGTGTAGTACCTCAACAATGGATGCACATCACACATCACATTTGACAGGTCCTGTCTCCAGGACCTCCAGCCTAGTACAAAAGCCTTTGTGACAGTTTCCAACAACAAGCAAGTCCCAGTGTTGGGAAAAGGTAGAGTGGTAGTGACATGCTACAACGGAGCTCAGGTGAAATTTGCAGATGTTCTCTACATCCCTGAGATTGCTGTCAACCTACTATCACTCAGGCAGCTCATGAAGAGGAGAGCTCACATTGTGAGCAGCGCCAACAACATCATCCTACGGAACAATGAAGGGGAAGTGTTCGCTGAAGGCCATCTTCTGCCATGCGGCATGATTGGACTCGACTTCAGTCCTCCTGCTATAGCAGCCCAGAAGTCTCCCTTTTTCTGTTGTAAGTTTACACCAATCTTCTGGTGCAGACATCAGCGTTTGGCACAAGAGATTAGGCCACATCAGCTACCAGTTAGTCGAGACCATGAAGAAGCAGCAACATGTTCATGGACTCGACATCAAGGAAAATGACAGCAAGAGGACTTCTGATCCCTGCAAAGACTATGTGAAGGCAAAACTGCCACGAAAATTGTTTCTGCCCGCAAGCAAGTACGGCATTTTGGACAAGCTCAAGTTGGTCCACAGTGACATCTGTGGACCACTACCAGCAGCCACGATGAATTCGGGTCTTTGATACTTTCTTCTCTTCGTCGATGATGCAACCCGATTCACTTGGTGCTACGCTCTGAAGACAAGAGACGAAGCACTGACCTACTTCTTCAAGTGGCTGGCTATGGCAGAGAGGCAGAGCAACAAGAAGCTTCAAGTCCTACGCTTTGAAAATGTTGTAGAGTTCACTAGCACTGACTTCATGTCTTGTCTAGAAGACATGGGTATCGTGCAGCAGTTCTCTGTGCCCTACACACCACAAGAGAACGGAGTTGTAAATCGTGCAAGCAGCACGATTCAAGAGACGCTCAAGTCCATGCTTCTTGGAGCACAACTTGACAACAGCTCGTGGCCATCCACACTCAATGAAGCAGTTTGGGTTTGTAACCGCGTACCTCACAGAGCATTGCCTAGCATGACGCCATTTCAAGCATGGCATGGAGACCAGCCAGATATCAAAGGGCTACGGACGTTTGGCTGCATGGCACTTGTTCACGTGCCAAAAGTGCGAAGGCGGAAGCTGACTGACAAGGCGTCTTAGGGCTTGTTCATGGGGCAAGCATCCAACATGAAACGATGGAAGTTCATCGAGATGGACTCACAATGCACCATCATCAGCAGCGATGTAATATTGTATGAGAATCTGACACACACAACATGGGACGCCAAGCGGAAAACGACCCCAGATCTTCTATAGACTTTCTACGACTCCTATGTCGAGTCCCTTGCGGAATCAGAAGAAGAAGCGGCCACACATCCACTCACCCTTTCTTATTTGGATGAGGCAGATAATGAGGCAGTGCATGCGCGTGTGCCCTTCGGCACTCACCACCTTGAAAGCACCACTCAGGACGATGAGTCGGTTGAAGTACGACACGATGAAGCTCAGACAGTGGGCGCGTAAGATGGTTCACAGCCGTCGAGGAAGGTTCAGCCTCCACTCGCTGTGGACAATTGCCGTTTCACACGCCTCCTACAACAGCAAATGAAGCAAATGCAGGGAGATGATAAGGAGGAGCACAACCTTGCCATAACGGCATGCTCAGTGTTTAAGGAGGACAAGGTCGTCCTTGCTGAGTTTTCTACAACACACCTTGCTACACTTGTATCATGTCCTTTGAAGGAACTCCCACCTGAGCCAAAGACATTACAAGAAGCTCGAAGTGGTGAGCATGTAGCAGAGTGGAAAGCAGCACTGGATGTAGAGTACAACAGTCTGATGGAGCGGGGAACATGTGAACTCACTTAACTACCACCGCATGCACGGCCCGTAGGGATGAAGTGCGTTTTCCGCATCAAGACCAAGGATGACGGGAGCATTGACAAGTTCAAAGCTCGACTTGTTGCAAAAGGCTGTACACAAGTGGAAGGAAAGGACTTCTTTGAAACCTACATGGCTGTAAGCCGCTACACGACAGCACGCATCATGCTTGCCATTCGGCAGTTGAGGACTACGCTGTGCAACAACTTGACGTGAAGAACGTCTTCTTGCACGGGGAGATGGACACTACCGTTTTCATGAAACTGCCGGAGGGATATCACGATGGCAGTGGAAATGTGTGTAAGCTTGTCAAGAGCTTGTACGACTTGAAGCAGCGTCCACTTCTCCGGTACAGGGAGCTACAAGCACTTTTGGAGAACCTCGACTTCCGACCAATATCTACGACGACTGTCTCTTTCTTCACCGACCTTCACCTGACGCTCGTCCAGACTGCTATGCCGTTGTGTACGTGGATGACATCCTCATCATCGGCCCATCTGTACAGTTCATTAAAGGAACGGCTACAGCAATGGCCAATGAGGTGAACATCATGCTCATGCCGTCCTTTGAGTTTTACCTCGGCATGAACATCAAGCCCAATCACGACTTGCGTATCTTAGAGCCAAGCCAAGAGACCTACTACACAAAGGTCTCTGAACGCTTTGATGTACCTGATCGACGTGTACCAACACCCTTAACCCATCAGCAGTTGATGCATCAGGGACAAAGGGGGAGGAGTTAGACCAACTACCGTAGCAGGGTGGGGTCACTCATGCATGCTGCAAGTTGTACTCAACCGGACCTACAGTATGCTCTGGGGAACCTTGCACGTGGGAACGAGACCTGCACGACACAGGCTTGTAAGGAGCTTGATCAAGCCCTTATGTGCATGAGCATCACAAAAGACACAACACTACGCTTCGGTACCTCGAAGGACTTGGAGCTCAAGTGCTTCATTGATGCAGATTTTGGAGGCACGGAGGAGGACCGGGGGAGCACTGCCGACTTCGTGTGCCTTTTGTCAGGAGGTGCAGTCTCATGGTCAAGCAAGCGGCAGAAAATCATCACACTCAGCCTGCCGTAGCTGAGTACGTCGTAGCAACATCAGCCGCACAAGAGGTGACCTATCTACGGAACCTCCTTGACGACATCGGATTTGGGCAAGTGAAGCCCATTGAAATCTACGTCGACAACAAATCTGCAATTGACCTCTCAAACTCCACCAAATTCAAAGGACGCATAAAACACATCAACATACGCGGCCACTGGATCCGGTCAAAAGTCGTTGATAGCACTGTGCGGCTTGTGCATGTGCCTAGTTCGGAGCAAGCAGCGGACTTCCTAACCAAGTCAATTCCAAAATACATTTTCAATCGGTGCGCTATTCAATGCGGACTCACCTCAAACACACTCTTGCAGTACCGAAGGAACCACACCGAGCTCTCTGGCACGCGGTGGTCAAAGATTCGCACCCTCACCATGGCGGCGCAACCCTGTGGCGACCTGCTCAGGTGCTTCATGGTGTATGGAGCATGCAGAGTACCAAGTGAAGTTGACAGGGGGAGAGAGGAAAAGGAGCCTGTCTTCACCAAAACTCCAACTCCTCAAAACAAGTGTACGCCATCTCCTGCATTTGCAAAACCATTGGTGATTCACGACGTTTTCAATGCGTCGATTTCATCGACTTCGATGCCATTGGAACTAGAAGCTCATGGCTCTTTGCTTACCAAGGAGCAGCTGAACGCAGCAGAAATTCACCATCAACAGCTTCAAAATGAGCAACAGTTGCAAGAAGCAAAAGCAAGGAAATATCCGGTAAAAACTTCGTCGCAGCAAGTTTCGTCGCAATAGATTTTCCAAAAGTCTGCTGACCACTCTACTGCCGTGGCTAGACGTCGCTCCAGGCGACGTTGTCAGCAAGTCGCCGCGGCTGCATCGCGCGACGAAAACGCGATGCTGACGCCTAGCGCGGCATCAAAACGCGAGCTTTTGCTCGCGACCCACGCTCACTCCCTCCCTCGAGCTGCATCCCACTGAAGCGAGCGAGCGAAGTGGGGAGAGACGACCCCGCGGCGTTCCGATTCGGATGCCGCGAGATCATGGCCTCCAGAAGCGGGGAGAAAACAAAAAACAATATACAAGAAGCGAAAAAGACAAACAGCACGACATGGGCTTGCGCAGCGAAGCGACCGGCGGAGGGGGTGCGAGGACGGCGACAGCTCACCACGCAACGTCGAGCTCTCGGCCACCAAAAGCTCTGAGCGTAGCCACCGACTGCCAGCTCACGATCGCCTTGACTGGTGGAGACGGTCAGGTTCAAAGTTGTGGAGCAGGACACGCGAGGGAGCAAGAGCAAAGTGGCAGAAAGCACAGTCGGGCAACTCCACTTAGAATACTGTCAACGACGAGCAGCATGCCTCTCGCGAGTCGAAGGCCGGCCGCCGTAACCACCTCCACCACTGGCGGACCAACCGGCGGAGGAACAGGACGAAAGGCAGCTGTCGGCGGAACTACAAGCCGAAAACGAGATTTCGTGACTAAGTACGGCGAGGAACACCTACACGACGACGAGGGAGTTAAGTGGAGGAGGGTTCTCTCTCTGGAAACTGCACTCCCAAGTAACAACTCGCCCTCGGAGGAGCAGACAAGGGCGGACGATTGTCACCAAATAACTAAGGGAGAGCGACCAACAGCAAAATTGGCCTCAACTCGCAACTGTGCACGTAAAAACGACAGGATGAACAACCGCACTGTGGGACTGCCGTTTTCTGCTCCACCTCCAAGTGAGGACAGGGTCAAAAATTATTTTCTGGCAATTTGTCCCATCCTGCCAGCTCGACTGCGACCTTTCCAATACAAGATTCATCACCTGCAACCTTCCTAAGACAGGATGACCAGTTTTTCTCTCCTGTCACAAGTGGAACTTTCACAAGCAAAAGTCAACATGAAGGAGGTGTCACAAGTTGACAATCTCCATGAGAAAGTGACAAGTGTGGTACCCGCAGATGTTCTAGGCCTCCCCAATTTTTTAGGATCATAGTTAGAGCCCGGAGAAGAGCCTTAGGAGACCCGAACAACATTCTACGAGCACCTGGAAGCTGAGATCGGAGTTGGACAGACTTTCTTTTTCCCGATAAACTACTCGAACTTCATCTCTCAGACTGAAGCTTTTGACGAAGACGCAGACATCTCTCTCATCGAACCAGCTCTGATGGCTACCAAGAAAATTATTGAATTCTTCACTTCTGAGTGAAATTGACAAGGAGTTTGTCATCACCACCACACTTATCAAGGGGGAGTGTTGGAATGAAGCGATAAGTGCGCTAGATTTATGCTACAGACTAGTGTAGTCAATTCTTGAATCGGAGGTTCTTACAAGAAGTTGCAATTTTTTTTGTGACTTGTCGAGAAAATTCCTCTTGTGAATTTTCCACTATACAGGCCAGTTGATTATTGGAATAATGTCGCAAGTGTTGTGGTCATGACTGGGGAGTGTATATAACTCCGTTGGAAAGTTCAAGAGAGGAATGACCACCTCGGTTTTCTCACCAAAGTTGGACAACTCAACAACTGCCTCAGATGAGGCAGGTTGGAGTATGCAACCCTACGAGGTGTGCGCATGACATAGCATAGGCAGCACCGAGGTCTTCTGAGCCAATACACGACCTCGTCAATGAATTACTCCATCATCAATGCGTCGTCCAATGCTAGACGACGCTTTAGTGCATCAACAGGGGGGTGTCGTTGAGACTACTACCTACAAGGGAGCAGAAGGGAGCAGACTCCCCCAAGGCATAGTAGTATAAAAGGAGGGGCTATTAGCCGTCACATTTTAATCTGAGCATCCTAGAGCATCTGAGTGTCAGCTACCGTTAGCAAAGTCAGCCTTCTGACTTTGCACCCAGTTCCAAATCCTGCTAGAGTTCTCCTTTGTCGACCCTATGAGCCTGGAAACACTGCCAGCTTGGCTTGGAGGGACCCTGACTTCCTGAAGGCCTGTCTACCTGCAAGACACGCCAAGATTCTTGTCCAGGGCTCGACGCCTGGCAAGATGTTGCGCCCAGCTTGGGCCAGGAACACAGTCAGACCTTTGTGCTATATATATGCTGCTGTAAGACTAGTACACAGTGCTACTCTACATATACTTTTGTATTTTCATAATACGATCAAAATGTCACAAAAAACAAGCTTCCGCACTTTCTTTTTCTTTTTACAGCATGTACATGTCTAGCTAAGCACATCAGGGTCTCGTCACGTCAGCAAGGCCTACTCAGCCTTTGTTGTGAGTGTGAAGAATCCCAACACTTGTGAGCATCATAGATGTTACCATGTTGCTCCATTCAAACCGTTGATGAGGATTCAACCAAGTATTGTACTAAATCGACCCATGAATACATAGTGGTTAAGGATTCATGCATGATGCAAATGATGTTGTGTAGGCCTCTTGTTTAGGCTGCATGGTTGTTGTCTTGTCATGAACAAGACTTCTTGACTTGAGTGCATGTGTAACACAATGAATGTCACTACTTGTAGAAGTAAGCGCTCTCATGATGTGCATGTGTGTAATCAAAGTCGTTTTCCCACCCTTTAGGTCTGCTCTCAAGAGAAGATATTGTATTTTGATGCAAGTATTCTTTGTCGAGCAAAGATGTATAAATCCATGAGAAAATGTAATATCGTGTTTTGCCTTCCAATTCAAGTATCTTTTTTCGATATTGAAGGAGTGAATTTGAAAATTTCTAAGTCACTTTATTATTGATTGAAATTTATTTTTTTCCCCATGAATGTTTTATCCTAGTTATTATTGTCTTGGGCAAGAAATATGTCCAAGTTGTGCAAATTATATATATATATATTTCTCAATATTGGAGGGGAGTGAATCAACCGAAGTGGTGTAATTCTTAGCTCTTTGTTTGCTTGCTGTAAAACTCACGTTTTATGTGCTAAAAGGTGTTGAGATGAAACTTCTACAATTTACTTATAAGGGATGAGAGTGAGTTTCCTTTCACCTTTTGTAAGGTCTTTGACACTAGGAGATAAGAGGGGGGGGAGAGAGATATAGATAGAGAGAGAGAGAGAGAGAGAGAGAGAGAGAGAGAGAGAGAGAGAGAGAGAGAGAGAGAGAGATAGAGAGAGAGAGTAGCAAACCTTTTTCATTATTTGGAACCTTTGGTTCCAATAGAGGAGGGACAAGGAGAAACAACATCCCTTCTTCTTCCCTCATGGTTCGTATGCTAAGAAGAGAGAGAAGGGGAGATTCCCCTTGTTTGCCATCTTTCGTGTTGTTCGCACCTTGAGAGGCGGGTTGGCAAGTAATTTTCCTTTCTCCATTTGGAGTTGTTTTTGGCATACATGTGGATATCGCATGTCGCCCATGGGTTCTTTTTTGTTTTTCCCGTTTAAAAACGTTTTTACCCCTAGATATGATTTCTTTAGCACGAAAATAAACTAAGAAGAAGTATTTATTTATGAAATTTTTGGATTGAGTTCCATAATGCTTTGTTCAATGCTATTTCGAATGTACACTTTCTTAATTTACTATAAATTAAATTCAAAATGAATTGAAATGTTTTTAAGTTTAGACAATCAAATCATATTGCAACCTGTCCTCATGAAACATTGATTTTGCAAAGGATGTTTTTGGATCTAATGAGACATGCAACAATGATGATCTGAGACGAGGCCATGGTATGCAAGGTGATGTTTTTGCATACATAGTCTGTTCATTGCTAAGTTAGTTTGAAACTTTAATTTTTTATGCTTGTCTTGAGCATACGAGGAAGCCATAAGTAATACATTGGTGTCTGTTCAATTGGAAACACATGTTTTCGGATCGCTCACTGTCATCGTATGAGGAAGCATGGCTACATTTGTCTTCTTCAGCCGTCTTGCTTGTTAGTGGACGAATTCCGCCGAAAGTTTTATCATATTTGATGCCATTCTGCCTGGGCCACTTGACAAGTGTAAGAATATTTTTACTTCGACAAAGCGAAGGCTGCCGGATGCTTTGTCCGTAGATGCCATGGACAAAGCATCCTTCCTCTTGCCTACTGTTCACCGACTTGGCGTAGCTCGTTGAAGAAGTTCCTCCTGCGTCGCAACGCCCTGGGAGGAAGCTTCCTTCCAGAAAGTGGATGCTCCTCGCTGCTCCTTCCAGGCCCATGTC
>SZWC01006364.1:133252-139886 GCA_023375785.1 Penium margaritaceum | reverse complement strand
CCCCCCCCCCCCCCCTGTGAGCCACCAGCTAGCGGAACCCTTGCTGGCTTCGGCCAACAAGGGAATGCCAGGCCATCAGGTGCATTGTTGGATACATGCCAATAGTAAGGCATTGTTGGCTGCCAGCTGCTAGCGGCATAGACCGTATTGGCCGCCGAAGCAACCGGCATGCCGTATCATCGACAACCAGGGTCAACCCGGTTGGCGATGTCCAGCAGTCGCGTGGCCGTGTTAGCCACGTCTAATTGTGGCATAGCCTTGGTGATGGTGTTAAAAGCAACACAGCCTACCCTGACTGCGTTCAGTGGTGGAAAAGCCTTCTTGCAGCCAAGCTGTGATGGGAAAGGCGATTATTTTTTTGATTTCTTTCCGAAAGTGTTGGATTGCCCAATACCAAAATGAGGCATTCGACTCCCAAGCAATGGCCTCAACCACGCCGGCATGGCCTGAAGCAGCCCAAGCCTTGCTGACTTGCCCAACTGTGGCATGGTCCACGTGGACTTGCCCAACACTGGCATGAGCCATGTTGGCTTGCTCAGGGACGACCTGAGTTTTGCTAGCCCACCTCGGAGTGGCATCGGCTATGATAGCATGACACTCAACAATGCGCAGCCATGCCTTTTGGCTCAGTATTGGAAATATCCATCCCGGATTGCCTTTGTATGGCCATGAGTTGCACCAGCTCATGGAAAGCAACGTGACCTCTGGCATCTCACATAGCATTGCTCTCATGCTTGTCAGCAACACGAAGCCTGCTGAGCTTACGGGCGATGTTGGACTCTTAGTGGTGGTACAGGCTTTCTTGGCACTGCCATCAGCAATGTCAGAATGCTGATGTTACCACTAATTCCAACAGCATGCATCCGGCTCTCAGCTACCGGCTACCGCCTTTTCCAACACTTAGCCGCAGACACTCGTTACTGGTCATTGTCCAGAACAAGGTCTACTCTGTGTGCATGTGACCCCTACCCTGCTAGCATTTTTGGACAATGAACATCAGTTGAAAACGAAGATTGGATCAGCAGTTACGGAAGAGACCTCCAGTATCTCAATACTGACATGATCAGTTCCAGTCATATGCATCATGAGCAAGGGGTGGATGATGATTGTAATGCCGGTTGTTAAATCGCAAGCTGTTGCAAACCACAAGGCATTACCACGAGGTACTACCAGCTGACCCAGCCAGATGGTCTGGTGGTCATGCCACCTGTCTAAGTAGTGACCATGTTCCATGGAAATTCACAATCGACGCCATGAACAGACATCAGTGTGTCACACGGTGTCATCCACACCATGATAGATGAAGCAATTTCCCTCTACACTACTGGGATGACGGTATTAGGTACCATGTCCAGGGTAGCAATTGCACCGCACACGCTTCCCCATCTTTGGAGGTGTCGCAGTTGTACTCGTGCAGTTGGGCATTATGCAAGATTCCACCCACCCAGCCATGTCATATTGCACTCTCTTGCTATTGGCCTTTTTGTACACCAGGCATTTTTGACAGATGCCAAGTGGATGCCTCGGTTGTGGGAACGGCCATGACATGACAGGGCCTGACATGACTGGCTTGCCCATACTTTGGCCCATATTTTGGTCCATTCACAAAGTGCTTGCCAAGATCGTGAGAACTCCAGGATAACCACACGGTTGGTGACACACTCGGCCCTGAAACTCCCAATCTTAGTTAAATGGTCAACTCATGTCCGCAGCCACACATGCCCAACACCGTTGTCTGTGTGGTCATTGTCCGGATGCTCCTTTCTTGGGAACTTCATCATTCTTGGACATGAGCCATGCACAAGGCCAAACCTTGCCAGTAGAGGTCACATGTGGAAGGTGTTTTTTGAGGCCATGATCCTTGACTGTAACACCTTGGCATGCTCACTCTGGGCACTCTGACGCTTAAAACAAGTCATGCGTATTTCCCACGACCTCTCTTTGGATGCTCCCTAATGCCTCGCATGGATGAAGGACATAATCCATGGCATCATGGAGTTTATCCATGGTCCTTGATGCAGTGGATCCTAATGCCAAGAGGAACTCTTACTTTCCAGCTGCACTGGTTGTGAGGGTTCCAATCCCCATGATGGTCAACCCATGCCGATGGGCATGGAAGCAGCCTGGTACAAATACTCTGAAAGGGTTCTGTGCTCACGAGCTGACACATACCACCCCTTGCATGAGAATGATGTTGAACGAATCATGTGGTGCATCACTCACAACTGAGGATTCGCCATGATCCTCGACGTCCTTGGTACATCCAGCGATCAAGAGGAAAATGTGCAAGTATACTCAAGTCAAGGCCAGTAACCAGTATGGTTTACTCTTGCTATTCATGTTTTCCACAAGCCATGGTCACATTGAACATAGCATGGTTCAACCATTTGCACTTGGTTTTGAAAGGCACCTATGTGTGTGTCACCATCCACGCGGCATCGTTCTGATGCCACACACATCTGTGCTTGTGCAGCAGCACAGCATGAAATGACTCACAACCTTCTTGATTTGTTGCAACCGTTTTTGCCATGGATTAGGCATGTGCTGATAACCATCACTGTGATGAAGTCCAGCATACCAGAAGGTGCACATTGCTTGTTGTCCTGATCTGGATGAGGCTCGTGTGGAACACCCTGATGTTGCACGTGCTCGAATTGAAGCCATGATTCACCTCTCAGTGATAGACGTAACTTCACACAGCATGATGGAACCAAGAAGCAATCTGGTGCGAGAACTATAGCACGTGCTTACACCTCCGCACCATGCTATCCACACCGTTGATATCCTCATTGACTATGATGAGTGATTCCCTGCATTGTCAATGCCATGGTCTATTCATGAACATCTTGTGGTAATCATCCTTGTCTGAATTCAACCCCTATGGTTGAAGATCAAGAGGGCGCCTTTCAAGGCAAACGAGCAATGCTCAATGGCCACCTGATTCAATCGAATGTGCCAATGTTCTCCACCTCTCGGACATCTTCCAAATGTCTCAACCAGCTCATTACATTTCTGGGTGTGAGCGCGATCTTGAGGATGATCGAGACGTGCTTCTCATGTGCATTGGCATTGTGCCCTTTTGGCACATGCCATGCTAAGCGAGAACTGATCCAGGTGTTGAATTCCCCATCAAGCATGGGATGCCGTGATGAGCTCTGGACCTGGAGACACGTGACATTGCTCCAGATATAGAAGTCTGATTGCCTTCCTTGACGGTTTCATTGTCACACTTGAAGCTCCCAACTGCATTGAGAATGACCCATTTCACACATGGCCACATGGCTCACGTGCTTGGGTATCTTACAGATGATTGTTCTGAGCACAATCCTGAGAATTCTTTTCCACGCGGCAATATTTTTCCCCAAGTCATGACGTCGGTTTCGGGTGTACCCAGCAACTTACTTTTGATTGTACAATCTACACCATTGCAATATGCAAGGTGCAAAACCTTGGTCTGAGAAGGTGGGTTATGTGTCCAAGCACATCACACTACCTGTGATTATCTCCACCCAGTGGAAATTCTCAGACCACACAGCATCCGACGGTACCCACTTGCCTGTTGAGATGGCAGGCTTCAGGTTCCTTGCTTCCAGATCTCCATGCTACCATATGGTCACTCATCCGTCATCATCATACGGTAGACACGTGTGCTAGGAGATCAACGCTGTGACACCTCATGCATAAGACAGGCTTGGTAATGTCTGACATATTTCATGATCATACAGTTGTTTATGTTCAGATATTCCGCAAACCTTGCCATCTGGCATGTTTACACTTGTGACACAGAGCCAAAACTGGTCATCAAGTCAATTTCAGAGGTAGAGAGCTCCACTAGGAATGGTCGTTCAGCCAACCCAACTAAACCGACTGCACTAGCCACATGTGGACTTGACCAAATGCGTGTTGTCCCTTGGGCCTCCTTGATTGGATCCCTTGTGGAGGATGAGATTGGATTTGTTGATCACGCCCCCGGGGATACCACCCAGGCGTAAGCCCCACGGAGAGAAAGTTCATTCAGAAATGGTGGCACATATCGTGACCGGACAAGAGTTTCATGGGCACTTCTTGCAATGACGCTCCTCAGCAAAAGGGGGAGGACACACTGTGACATATCAAAGGCTGAATACTCAAAAGCACACCAAGAAATTTGAATTTCCACTCCACAGCTTTTTCTTCAAGTTCCAGCACGGGAACCCCATGCTCAAGCATGGAAGACATTGTTGCTGTGTCAACATGAGACAAGGAAAGTCTCTCAAAAATGGTTCACGAAGGTTCATCCAACCTTCCTAGACAAAAGCCACATGTACAGTAACTCTGTTTCGGGGTCTTTACAATGGGAATCCATGCTATGGCAGGAAGCTTCACATTGGCACATCTTGTCCGTGACGTAGATTAAGCATCACATTGATGCTCCACACGTTCGATTGGTTGATGAGTGAACCTCTTTCCTTCTCCACACCGAGGACGGTTTGTAGCTAAGGGGAGAGGAATGTAACATGAAGACCTAGTCGTGGCACAAAATAGGTTCCTACCCCTTGTGTAATACTGAAATGTGTAACCTAACAGGGTATTTATTCACCTGAACAGGTGATTTGGTGTAAGTTGGGTATAATCCCATTTTGAGGAATATCTTCCAGGTCAGGATTCCACCCTTCACTGATTATCTAGTAGATAGCTTTCTGGAAGAGGAAGGACATTCCAGGTCCATCTGATGACATCAGCAGGATATTCATCCTACAAGAATCTCGGAATGATTTGCCCTATGACAATGACTTGGTCGTTGGGTCGCACCCCAATGTCAACCCAGTGGGAATAACCCGCACGGCTGAGCCATCGAGACCAACCATTCCATTTTGAAGACTTCACTTACCGAATAACTTGGTAGACATGTTACAAGAATGTAGCAAACCAGGCCTAGTCTTCGCCAGTTTCTTATGTCATGTTTGGAAAGCACGTTTTAAAAACCATTCCTACAAAATTCCTAGCGTTAAATTTGCTAAAGATCAAGCTTTCTTTACTAGCTTCGGTCAAGTGGACGGCGGGGAGTACTCCTCGTTGTCAAGTTCACAAACCAAAAGCATTTGCAAAGCTTCCTGTTTGCAAGAGGTCAACCGGATTGTGCGTCGCACTGTCCGGCCATCACTTGAGGCCTTGTGACCTCAAGCGGTGAAGCGCCAAGCCCATCGTGATTGCTCTCAATGGGCCGTAGGGCCTGCGAGGTTGTAAGGGTCATGGTCCCAGGAGACATCACCAGGGGCAAGCCCCCATTAAGGGGCTCACGAGGGGCCATCAGCAGGCGTTCCCATTCTACCACCCGCCAAAAGCCACCTCGGCTGCATGGCGTGGAAAACATGATTGTACAATTGTGTTGACCACGCCACTGGATGTGGGGCACCGATGGGTGGCACTTGTTTCTCGCACAAGCGAGAATATTTTTCCACCACCTCCCCTTCCCTCATGATGCTGAAAACTCGCGGTTTCCACATGGGATGATGAAATACACATAATGGGTTGACTCGGCGAGAAAAAATGAGCCTAGTCAAGTCGCATCAACCCACTGAAAAAATGGACTGAGATATCATATTGTTCATCCTCCATTGGTGGTCAACTCATGACAAGAATGGAGTCCGCGCCCCAACTCTGGTCAAGGACATAGATATGAGGGGCATCACTCGTGGGAGAATTCATTTCATGGTGAAGTTACTCCCTACGACAACCCGTGCAATTGACATAAGCAATTGGGTCCCAAGGGCTCCAACTCCACAAAAGGCTTGCACCCTGTTCTACCCGCCGTGTTACATTGGTATCAGAGCCGGAGCGCATGGGTTCGAATCCCGTGGCCGGCCTGAAGTTCAATACCACCTAGATGTGACACCATGGTTCCTGCGGGTGCACATGACAGAGCAGCATCGTCAAGACATGGATCTCACATGCCAAGGAAGCCTGCTAGTCAAGACTGTAGCATGGCACAGTAGAGGACGGCAGGTTGCTCGCACCGTGAGGGTTTTGGCGCCGATTGTGGAGGATCACGCAAGGCCTGGTCAGCCCGTGATGTGCAGGATTTGCCTACACCAAGGACAGTGTCAGGGTGCGAGGGGGATGATTGCAATACAATGCAGTGCCGGGGTTGCACTATGCACAATTCCACAACAGATAAGAGACACGAACACTAAAATACAGCCGAGTTTCGCGCAACGGTATTGTGGTTTGTTGTAAACCGTTACAACGAGATGTGATTCTACAGACTGATAGCATCATTAGACCTTTTTTCTGGTCCTAAAAAAGGGACATTTGCGAGTGCTCCAATACAAAGTGACATTTTATGTGCTTCTCTAGAATGTGACATTATTGTATGTCCCATTGTTCAAGAACTTGCCATTTCTGCATTTTGATATCGGACATCTAATCAGCCGCAAGGACAACTTTGTGCATATGACAAGCAACCTGACAGAGAGGCGGAGCTCCCACAATGCTCATTGCCACGAAACATTCACTCAAGGTACAGCACCACTCTCCAGTGCACACTTTGAGAGAAAACAAGTAGAAAAGTGCAATACTGCATTTGAATTTTACAAGGAGCTGATGTGATGGATTATTAAAAAAACATTTTATGTGCCCCTCCAAAATGTGACAA
>SZWC01006364.1:125752-130752 GCA_023375785.1 Penium margaritaceum | reverse complement strand
TCTCGCTCTCTCTCTCTCTCTCTCGCTCTCTCTCTCTCTCTCTCGCTCTCTCTCTCTCTCTCTCGCTCTCTCTCTCTCTCTCTCGCTCTCTCTCTCTCTCTCTCGCTCTCTCTCTCTCTCTCTCGCTCTCTCTCTCTCTCTCTCGCTCTCTCTCTCTCTCTCTCGCTCTCTCTCTCTCTCTCTCGCTCTCTCTCTCTCTCTCTCCCCCATTCTCTGTGTGTGTGTCTCCCTGTGTGTGTGTGTGTGTGTGTTTGTGTGTGTGTGTGTGTGTGTGTGTGTGTGTGTGTGTGTGTGTGTGTGTGTGTGTGTGTAATCTCATTTGAATGGAAAGAGCAGTACAAGGTGCTAGCGTGGACCAGACTCTGCTTCCAGGCGGGTTTGTACATCCAAAGAAAGTCTGCTGACAGCCTGCTCTAAAGAACCCTACACAACAGATCTACTCGCGGCCCATAAAAGCAAGGTCCGCCTCCGCTGGTCCCTCCTCCCGACGCAGGAGAGCTCTCTGAGCCCGGTCAATATCCTCCTCCAGAGCTGCGTCTGCTACCCACTCTGCTGCACGCCGCCGGAACTGCTGGGCCTGGGCCCGCTGTAGGGTGACCGCCAGACGCTGGCTGAGCAGCGCTCGGAGCGGCTGTGCCGTGCCCTCGGAACCGCCATACCTGGCGAGACGCCTCTCCGATGCCATCGTAGCTCTGCACATAACCTTGCCCAAGCCGCGCGAGCAGGCGCCCAGGGTCTCCATGGCGGTGAAGACAAAGTCTATCTGGTCACGGACCGCCGGTCTTCGCCACTGCGCGTACTTCCCCTCCTTCACCCGGACCGCCTCCGGGTGAAGGAGGGGAAGTACGCGTCGGGCGACCCCCGGCCGCTCACGAGACGCCCGCCCCAGGGAGGGGCGCTGGGGATCGGCGATGACCACATCGAGCGCCAACAGGTGGCCCGTGGTTGCGTCGAGGCAGGTGATGTCCGGCCGGCCCCCGGGAATGATCTCCTCCGGCTCCTCCCGGACTACGCCCATGCCGCTCTCACGCATAATCGCTGCCAGCTCACGAACCACCGCGTCGTGGGCGGCCTTGGGTCCCCCGCCCCACGGGCACCTCAGGGCATGCTGCGGTGCACAAGGGTGGAGTCGTACCGCCACCGGACAGGAGCAAGTCGGCGTGTGGCGGAGGTGTGCAATGGGCAACCCAAGGCGGAAGCGGCAGGCAACGTGCCAGTCTCCGGTGCCATGTAGAGGCGGTCCGCAATGGAGCGCGGGTGCGCCTGCAGCCAATCCCCACTATGCTGGCCGTGCACTGCTGCCAGGCGCTGGAGCTGCGGGTGCGCCTCATGAGGCCCCAAATCTGCCGCGATCATCGCGCGCAGGTCGGCGAGACGCCAATCGTGGAGTCTGGAACTCAGGTCCTGGAAAAGGCGGTGGGGGCTGCCCAGCTCGCACTCCGCAAGGCCAGGGACCTCCGCACGGAGGGACTCCGGGTAGCGCTGAAGCACCTCCTCCCTGAGATCTGCAAAAGCCCGCGTACCCCAAGGACCCCGCCGCTGCTGCTGTTGCTGCTGATGCTTCGGCTGCAATGNCCGCAACGGAGCGCGGGTGCGCCAGCAGCCAATCCCCACTATGCTGGCCCTGCACTGCTGCCAGGCGCTGGAGCTGCGGGTGCGCCTCATGAGGCCCCAAATCTGCCGCGATCATCGCGCGCAGGTCGGCGAGACGCCAATCGTGGAGTCTGGAACTCAGGTCCTGGAAAAGGCGGTGGGGGCTGCCCAGCTCGCACTCCGCAAGGCCAGGGACCTCCGCACGGAGGGACTCCGGGTAGCGCTGAAGCACCTCCTCCCTGAGATCTGCAAAAGCCCGCGTACCCCAAGGACCCCGCCGCTGCTGCTGTTGCTGCTGATGCTTCGGCTGCAATGGCTGCTGCTGTGGCGGCCGCCGCCGTTGCTCCTCGGATCGCGGCGGCTGCTGCTACAGACGCTAGGGCGGGCCGGGGAGATGGAGAAAGCGCACAACAGCACACCAAGACTACAGCCGGCTGCACAGGAAGGATAGCAGGCCCATGTCTGCGACCGGCGAGAGCCCGAGCCCCCCAAGGCGGACCGGGAGGGGTGTCTGACGCTCCGCGTGGAGGACCGCCCGACCCTCCTGGTACGTCTGGACCCCCGTCCACACGAAGCAAACCGCGGAGGCAGAGGCCGACACGGTCGTCGAAGGACTAGAGGCGTCGGGTCCACCAGTGAGAGGGAGGGGTAAGTCGAGTAAGATGCTGGAGACGCTGCGTGATGCACTCTCGGAGGATGCTGAAGGCCGCCTGAGGGTCGGGAAGGTCGACGAGTGTGCTTAGAGTGGCCTCCACTTGCTACACTGCCGCATCCAGCCGAGCCCTGCAGAACTCTGCGGTGCCGATGGACGCGCCAAGGACGTCCATCCCCTCCAGTACCCGCCGAACCGAGGACAAGCCAGGCGGGACCTCGTGGCTAGTGGGAAGGAAGAGCTCACACTTATGGGGCTAGACCTCCAACCCCACCGCTGCCAAGCCGCGCCAGAGGTCTCCAAAACCCGTCTCCAGGAGGTACGCCGGGCCCAAGAGATACGTGTCATCCAGGTACGCGAACACCCTACCAACTGCCCCCATCGCGTCTTGGGTCGCCTGCAGGGCGGACTGCTGTGCCAACGCGCACAAGAAGGGGCCGAGAGGGTCCCCCTTGCGGATGCCCCTCTCCGAGCGCACGACACATGGCTGCGTCCCACCCTGATAGTAAAAGTCCGAGGGCTTAGCATACACCAAGGCAAGGGAAGGGACGAGGCGCTCGAACCCTCGCTGCCGGAATGCCTTGAACAGCACCGCACGTTCCATGGAGTTGAATGCGTTGCAGACATCAATGCTGAGAATACCCCAGTCTGGACAGAGACTGAGCTGCTCTGAGATGGTGTGCACGATCGTGACCATGCTCGTCGGTGCGCCCACCTCCTGCTGCAACGGAGATAGCGCCTCCTGCATCTCCTGACGCCCCGTCGACACAAGCCATCACGCCACCAGGCGCCAAACGGCCTCTTCAACCGCAATCGAACGCACACCCCCATCCGGCTTGGCAAACACGATGAGCTTGCTGGCCGCCAGGAAGCGCCGGGCTGTGGGGTGAAGATGGCCACGACAGATGGACGCCAGCAGACGAGCAAAGAGCCGGGTGATGTGCTCGTCCCTAACCACCACCTGGCGAAGGTGGTCAAGGGTAAGGCCAGATGGTCCAGCAGCGGACCCACGACTACAGTCCATGAGTGCCCTCCGGACGCCGTCTGTGTCTGGGAATGCAGCAGGGGCGCGACGAGCAGACTCCGCCACCCAGGCCGGGATCGGCTGTTGCGCCGCAGGGTGCTTGGCCTGAAGTTACGCCAGGACTGTAGGGCCGGGAGGTGCTAGAGAGGAGGAAGAGTCGAGGGCATCCACCGCGCGGGCCTTGTTTCCCCGACGAAACTTGGTCACAGCCCGCTGAAGCCGCTGCTCTGTTGCCNCCCAGTCTGGACAGAGACTGAGCTGCTCTGAGATGGTGTGCACGATCGTGACCATGCTCGTCGGTGCGCCCACCTCCTGCTGCAACGGAGATAGCGCCTCCTGCATCTCCTGACGCCCCGTCGACACAAGCCATCACGCCACCAGGCGCCAAACGGCCTCTTCAACCGCAATCGAACGCACACCCCCATCCGGCTTGGCAAACACGATGAGCTTGCTGGCCGCCAGGAAGCGCCGGGCTGTGGGGTGAAGATGGCCACGACAGATGGACGCCAGCAGACCAGCAAAGAGCCGGGTGATGTGCTCGTCCCTAACCACCACCTGGCGAAGGTGGTCAAGGGTAAGGCCAGATGGTCCAGCAGCGGACCCACGACTACAGTCCATGAGTGCCCTCCGGACGCCGTCTGTGTCTGGGAATGCAGCAGGGGCGCGACGAGCAGACTCCGCCACCCAGGCCGGGATCGGCTGTTGCGCCGCAGGGTGCTTGGCCTGAAGTTACGCCAGGACTGTAGGGCCGGGAGGTGCTAGAGAGGAGGAAGAGTCGAGGGCATCCACCGCGCGGGCCTTGTTTCCCCGACGAAACTTGGTCACAGCCCGCTGAAGCCGCTGCTCTGTTGCCTCCTTACGGTGGTTGCGCAACGTGCGTGGGGGAGGAGGCCGTCCAGGCGGGCGCGTGTGCAAAACCGCCTCACTCCACAACGCCTGCCTATCGCCTGTGTGTACATGTACGTGTGTGTATGTGTGGCTGTGTGTGTATACTTTTGTGTGTGTGTGTGTGTGTGTTTGTGTGTGTGTGTGTGTGTGTATGTGTGTGATTGTCTGTGTGTGTGTGTGTGTGTGTGTCTGTATGTGTGTTTGTATTTATATGTGTGTTTGTGAGGGTGTGTGTCAGTATGCGTGTGTCTGTGAGTGCAAGCATGCATGCATGTGTGTATGTGTGCGTTTTTGGGTATGTGCATGTGTGTGAGCATGTGTGTATGTGTTTGTGTGTGTGTGTGTGTATGTCTGGGTGTGTGTGTGTGTATGTGTGTGTGTATGCATGTGCTTGTGCGTGCACTGGTGTGTGTGTGTGTGTGAATGTGTATGTGTGTGTGGGTATGTGTGTATGTGTGTATGTGTGTGTGTGTGTGTGTGTATGTGTGAGAGTGTGTGTATGTGTGTGTGTGCGTGTGTACATGCTTCTGTATGTGGATGTGTGTGCGTGTATTTGTGTGGGGCATGCATGTGTGAGCGTGTGCATGTGTGTGTGGCTGCATGTGGGGGTGTGTATGTGTGTGCGTGTGTGTGTGTATGTGTGTGTGTGTGTCTGTGTATTTATGTGTGTGGGTGTGTGTGTATGAGTGTATGTGTTTGTTTGTGTATGTATGTGTGTGTGTGTGTGTGTGTATGTGTGTGTGTGTGTTTGTGTGTGTGTTTTTATGTGTGTGTGGGTGTGTTTGTGTGTATGTCTGTGTTCGTGAGTGTATGTGTGTGTGTGTGTGTGTGTGTGTGTGTGTG